>JAANDG010000861.1:0-44986 GCA_036852015.1 Pelodera strongyloides | reverse complement strand
CGATGAACTAACTCTGATGAATTGATTACTCTCAGTGATGCCGATTTCCTGTTGAAAGCACACTGATAATGGGGATGTGTCTACTTGGGATCGTTGGAGATCCCCTGAAAGGCAACAGAATTCATTCTCGCTAATGTTGAAGCGAAGTGAGGAGTAATGGATGTATTGCTGTGCTGGAAAGCCGCACGTTCGCGAGCTGATGCTACTGGAATGATTCTACTACTACACTCAACGACGATATGTTTGCGAAGCGCAGTTGTCACCCAAAACCCTATTGTGTTGTTTCAAGGAAGTGTGATTTGACACTTCAAGGAGTTCATCGAATCACTGCATTTTCTACTGAGATTTCTGCTTTGAGAAAGCACAATGACAATGACTGTCATTTGTACTAACACGGAAATGTGTATATAGCTATTTGTGCTATTTCTGCTTTATGGGATGAGCAGATTGGATTATTGTTTCGTAGATAACACGACGGGTACGTAGGCCGCACGAAGCCAAGGAGGTTTGTGGTGTGCGGTTGACGAGTAGCTGTCAAGGAGGTGAAGCAGGGCAATGGCCGCTGGCTTTCACGATGATTCTGAGGAATCAGTTGTTGCTGAGGCAACATAGAGCAAGGAAGCTCGAAATATGGAGGATGAGCATTGCTAGGGGATCCATAAATGGCCAACTAGTTTGAGGAGTTGCAAAGGAAGTAGCTCAGAAATCGTGGCAAGCCTGCTTAGGAAGCATGGGCTCAAGTATTCGGATGCCGGAAGTTCCCGTTTACAGATTCTGCGTACAAGCAAGATGAGGGCACTAACGAGTCTTGCAGAGGATACTGTCGGAATGCAGGACCTCAATGTGCAGTCGGAGGGTATGCTAAGCGCTGCCAATGATGCACAGCCACGCGAAACCAATATCCCGATGGTGGTTCAAATATTGGAGGTTCGATCTCATACCCCTACGGGCAGTGTATGGAGATGCGACCTATCGTTTTGTGGAGAGGTAGCTACAGAGCTAGTCCTGAAAGGCATTGTGGCATATATGGAAGCCGAGTTTACTGTCGACGTTGGTGCGCCCATTCGAGTATCTCACGAGGGTTTCCGGGAAATCACACGCAGGCTGAGGTCTTTGCGTTGTGCAGGAAGAACAATGGAGGAATCCGAGGATTCCAGAAGAATTGATCAGTACGGCCCGAGATGGATATGTGCGTGATCGCAGGAGATAATTCCATGTTATAATGGAAAATGGAAATGGACGAGAAGCTGGACGCTACATCTAATTCATGCAGGCCTCTGTTTGTGAATCGAATGAGTACATTCTAGTCTAGTTCGGGCCTTATGGTTCAACTACGACGATGACTACACCGAGTTCACTGTTCACAGAACGTCATTATAATCAAGCTCACCCTTTTAACACGTGATGGTTTGCGAGTTGCTTGATACGTTGAACACATTTTTTTTTACTCGTGACCGTCTGCGAGTTACTCGATGTGCTGAACACCCTTGTTCCCGTGATGGTTTGCGGGCATTTCGATTCACAATGCTGCAGAGAAGGCTAAGTCTAAGAAGAGGAGAGCGTGAAGATGTAGAGGAAGAGTCTATTGGAGAATTTCTTGTTCTCGAGTTGAAGTGGATTTTATTCGAGATGCAACTTTATTCGAGATGCAACATAAAAAGCACACATCCAAAGACGCCGTACCAAGCAATTACCAAAACACTAACTCGCGTGACGAGTACAGGACACTGAAGAACAAAACCTTAAGCGAAGGTACTGTGAAGTTGATGTGATGGACGACGACGACGTGGAGAAGAACATTTCCCCGCCCGAGAGGATTCTAAGGATTCATCGCGCGGACGCTCTATTTGTAAGAAGAGAGAGTAAAGGGGACCCCAGGGTCACATAACCAGCTGTTGCGGCTGCGTTGCGCCCTTCCTTCGTAAGCCCAGTGATCATGATGTTTGGTCTTTTGATATGCTAATTTTGTGAATATCTGAGCACCTCTTCGTATCTTCGCGAACAGCTGCCACCACGTGGTATTTGACCATCTGTGTTCCTACATAAGACAGCGGAAACGCTTAGAATTGTCCTCAGTCAGCCAGCGTCTTACTCACGTCATTCTATTCTTATTGTAGAATGTAGTGTACTGTACATGTACGGGTAATACTGTTCAGTTTTGATTGTACGTTAGGCTTTGGGTAGTTTTCTACCGTATATACCTTCTTATGATTTATTAGTTTAGAATTATTATCTTATTCTATACATTTAGCATTCTATACTTTATTTTAATAATACTTACATTACTTACTTGCAACTATCTATCAAAGTGGACTTATGTCCCTAATTCATACTTTGTTCGCTTGCAATGTTTGTATTGTCGTTTAGGTTTTATTGTTCGTAAGAATGTCCCGCTAGCAATAGAATAGAACCAGGGTGGACCGAACAGGGACAACTCACATTTGTTACATTTAACCTTCATATTTAAGATTGTGTAACTAACTTTACCTATTGTGAGTTTCATACATCTAATTGTTATTTAGCGTCGCAAGGCTGAAGGGGGTCTT
This sequence comes from Pelodera strongyloides, assembly GCA_036852015.1. Classification (NCBI taxonomy): domain Eukaryota; kingdom Metazoa; phylum Nematoda; class Chromadorea; order Rhabditida; family Rhabditidae; genus Pelodera; species Pelodera strongyloides. Next base: position 42,440 of record JAANDG010000861.1, on the reverse strand, counting down.
GGCATTAGCCATCACCCAGCCTACTGAATATCGATTTAACACTCAATCTCATAACTAGTGTTAACTCTCGTTCTCTTTCACTTATAACAATAATCCTTCTTCCAACTATTTCGGCACTGGCGCATTTGTTGAGCGCATTGTGAAGGCACTGGTGATTACTTGGAAGCTAACGCCATTTTGATAAAAACAAAATAAATTGGCAAGTTTGAGGTTAGCATTAAAGCCGATACCATATGCATAACTACGTGCCCTTTTTCAATTGCAGAAAGCGCATTTTACATAATTGCTGGATTGCCTTGCATTTTACATAAATACATCTCCATTCACACACAACTCACTCCCAACTTCCATTGATCTTTTACTTATGATTCATTAATTATAGTTCAATTATCCGCTTGTATTCTTTTAGTAAACATGGATTTTATGCACATTCCGGCCAAATGTGGCTTATATGGCCGGGTTGTAATCAACGTCACAATTGCATTTCTCAATTATTTGCCTTAAATTTTTAAATAAACCCAGATAAGTGCGACTAAGTATTACATATTTACTAAGTAGAATACCCTGCTTTTGTATATAAATATTCTGCAGGGTACACAATCCATGTTTGGGTCCCATTTCTGACTTTGACTTTCTGACTTAGGTTCCTTCCAGTAGGTGTAGGTGTAGTAATTATTATACTTAACGTATTGATCTGATTCTTTTTCTCAACAGTATTATAACATTGCACTATCTTACTTTAAAATTACAGCTTTCTGGGAAATTATACAAAAATATTGTAGGGCACACAAGTGCCAGACCCCTGAATATCCAATTTTCGAGTTTCAGCGCGAAGCGCTTTATAGCAACCTAGACTGGGCCCCTAACGCTTAGATACCGATTAAAAGCGCATCATAGATATAAATCGGTTCTGAAAACGTAGTTTGCCTATAGTTTTATAAGAATTTTTTTTATTATATATTATATACTGAAAACCGGCACTTTTGTCCAAACTGTCCAAATTCTAATGAAAAATTCAAATTGTTAATTATATGTCCTGAAACTGTGCATATACATAAGTGAAACATCACTGGCTGACATAGATGCAGCACTACGACACTTGAAAGAGAAGGCGGGTGTTTCGGGGTATAGCGATAATCATATTGAAACACTACTGAAAGAAAAATTAGCCGAGATCGAATCACTGAAGCAACTTCTACGTCATAGGACAATTAGCTACGTCTTTTCTGTATAGCATGTAGGATGATGTACCTTGACACTTTATATTTTATTTGTTTTAATTTTGCCGTTGTTGCCATCTGCTTAATACATTATTATTTCTCTTTTGTTGCTTACCTTTTGTTGTTATTATGTTGATTGCATTCTTCGTCGTTCTTATTCTATTAATGTGTTGTGTATATACATATGTTTGCACTAAAAATAAATCATTTCAGATAACATTTACAGACTACCTATTGTATTGTTGTATCGAAGATGCCTCGAGGGGGACCTCGAACTCCGAGAGGCAGAGGAAAAGGTGGAAGAGGTGGTGGTGCACGTTCTCAAAGCAGAAGGACACCAACTCCTGAGAACTCGAATCAGGAAGATTACGGTGGACAAGAATCGGAACATGTGGACGTCGAAAAGGTTGCTGTATTGGTCCAGGAAAAGGTTACCGGAGAACTTATAAAGCAACTACTGTCTTCTCAGAGATCTGGACCATCATCTCAAAGGCCTACGCCGCGGTCACAAAGCAGGGTAAGAAGATCTCCATCTGCCGACCCACGCAGGCCGAGTTCGCCGTCGCGTGAGCAACGTTCGCAACCATCAGAGCAACCACCACATGAGCAACCTATCACAGAGAAGCCGCATCTTCGCCCTAGACGACTAGCTAACGTGAAAGCTCCGTCGGCGAAGAGATCCGCAACCTCAGATACTGAATCGACTCTGTATAGTGACACCGAGAGCGACGAACTGACCAGAAGCAGACCTCGAAGCCAGCGTCGACGCAGAAAATACGACGCTGAAATGGAGGATGAGCCTCCACAACCACCACCAAGAACGGCAAGTACTTCACGGGGCCCGAAGCCATCAGTATCTCGAGATTTGCTTGACTACTATCCTAACCTCCAAAGACAGCGGACACCAACGGTACGTGCTCCTTCTCCAAGGGAGCCCAGAAGCCCAATCACCACCGTTCCTGTTGCACCACCAATAACTCCTCAAACGTTGAGGGCAAACGAACGTCATGCTGCCCATCGAGACCCCAACGCAGAGGAACTGTTCTCGGAGATCGAAGCAACTCGACGAGGACGTCACCCGGTAGCTGCAACGCGAGAAAGCAGAAGAATGTTGCCAACGCGAGGCGTATTTCACGCAGCACTTGTTGTGCCTGGTGGAATAAATGAGGAGGAATCAACGGTGCACAGTCTCACTGTAATGGCGCCCAGGAAAAGCGTTATGGATCAAGCTGAGGAAGACGCAATTGAAACTGCCGAAGCAGATACTGGAGAAGAAGAAGAAGAAGAACTGTACACAGAAGAAGAGGTACTGTCCTGGCTCATGACGGCGCATATCGCACCGACTGCCAATCCGGTCATTGACACAGGGAGGGCTAGTCGCAGTACGTTCATCGCAAATGAAGACGCAGAGGAGGTTGGCCGGTCGAAGAAGAGCAAGAACGAACCGAAATGGTGCCTGTTCTGTAATCGAATTGCCAAAAACCTGTCGACTCATCAGTGGTCTCACTGGGCGCCCCAGATGTCGGCGAATAAGCCAAAGAACGCAGCTATACGCCACTACACCAAGTTGCTGCGCAATTTGTTACCGAACAACGGCAACTCCTACTATACAAAGGCCGAACTGATTGCGATGGCAACGAGAATGAAAATGGACAAGGAACAGCTGCAAGCAGTAGTGGATCTGCTGTACGAGTGAGTTCATTATGACTCTTGTTAGATCATGATTTATTATTAATGAATTATAAGGAATTACGTGTTGCGTAATATTTATGTTTTAGGAAGTTCATCTACATCACACCATTCGACATAACCTCATTCAAGATCAGGCCAAGGAAGTACTTGGTTCAGGACGCAGACGTCCAATGTGCTGTCAACCTGAACATTGAACAAGTTGTCGCCGGAAACCAGCAAGGACCCGCAACCGTAAGCGTTTATAATGGACAATATAATATTATGATCTACTGTAAACTAATCTATAGTTAAATAACAAGCTAACTATCAATTATACTTTGGTTTTAGCAAATGTATCTTGCGTTTCTCCGCCTCGCCTCCGTGCACGAAACAATAAATCGGATCGAAGTCCTTCTGTTCAGAGGCCGGTTTCACCAACCGTGCGCACGGAAGTCCGCGCTACTTGTGTTCTCACCAACAATTCCGTGCGCACGGAAGTTACGTGCGCACGGAAGTTACGAAGCGCACGGAAGTTCCGTGCGCACGGAAGGTTTTAGTATGGAAAAGAAACTTGCGCAGCAGAGTGGAAGTTTCTTCTTACTTCTTACTTAAGCGCACGTAAATGTTGGTGAAACGTCAAGTAAGCGCGCACGGAACTTCCGTTGAACGGAAGAAGCGTGCCGCAAGTTTCTCTCCGTTTAAACGGAAGTTCCGTGCGCACGAAAATGTTGGTGAAACCGGCCTCAGGAGTAGACATGGCATGGAATTACCTCGTCTGCTAAAAACATTACTTTTTCTTATTATTGGCAAAGCCACACAGGTCTACTTGCCGCATTGCTCGTTTGGCAGGCTTATCCAGATGGCAAATTTCTTTTCAGGTTTAGTTGCACCATCCGGGAATCAAGCCCTGCTTGAGAGAAGGAATTCACCATTTTGGCCACTGAACATAAAAAGCTTCGAAATTGAAAAGGACAAGTGAGGTAAGTGGTTGGCTGCCGCAAGCAAAATGAGAGTGAGTAAAAAATGAAACTTTAAAGGGTCAAATGTCCCCTATTTTTCATGATTCCATCTGATTCTCCATGTCACATATAGTAGGATGCAATATTTTTCGCATGTTCAAGCGCTAAATTAACACACTATTCACTAATTTATCATGGCCAGTCACACCCAACTATCTATCGCAGTTGTCACGCCCATTCGCGCTGACTGGCCAATATCGCAATTGCCACTCCCAGTAAAGCATATTGCACAATTAGCCGGAAAGGGCGTGACACGTGCAATAGATAGTTGGGTATGACAGGTTATTGTAAATTGCTGAATACTGCGTGACTTTTGCGCTTGAAAATTAGAAAAATGTCTCTACTTTTCAAGTCGTGTCTTCTTTTAGAAAGCTGGAAAGAGAGAGAGACGACATCAATATATGAGCGAAAGCCTTGTTGTATTTCCACTTCCTTTAATGACAAAAAGGCAAAATCAGTCAGTGAGATGCAGTTACTACCACATATGAAAGCCTTACATCGACGGTTCTTAATACACAGGTGATTTTTTAGTGTTTGAATAGAATTGTCCCAGAATTTGAGCTTGCACGATTAATATTCTTATTAGCTCAAGGGAGGCGATGTAGTAACACATATAAGTATGTAACGCCTAGAATTCTAGAAACCTTCCATTTTAGGTAATACATACTATTTACAGTGTCATGTTTAAAAGAAATTGACTTTCTAGCTTGTCGTGACTCTTGAACCTGCTGAGGACTCCACACAACTATAACTACAAACATTTCCATCAAAGTTGCCGGGAATGCGCCCTCAGGAGTGGTCAAGATCAATAAACTCGCAAGTTCTCATGGTTCACGTAAATATAGCGATAGGAACATCAATAACAATAACTAGTAGCATTATTCACCGAAGTTGCTGAATTGATCAAGTTTGATGCAAGAAAGTGAAGTAAAATTATTAAAATTAGAATGGAAAAAGCCCCTATAATAATTATTTATTGATAAAAGTAGCACATAATCAAAAGACATTCTAAATGCAAGAAGGTAATAAATGAATTGTAAGTTAGGTGTATGCTATAAAATCTATAGAATAGCGAAATGTATTTGGAGACTCTAAATATGCTCCGCTATGTATTTTTCTGATTTTCTTTTAGCTTCGATTTGACATTATGTGTGATGTTCTTGTTTTTTTTTACTACTATTTTTGAATACTGAACAATGAAAATCGTAATTCTGACTACGGTAGTCAGAAGAAATTTTTGCGTTTTTAGGGCATTACAATATTGAAAACGCTTTTTTATTATCGTAGGTAGGAATGTTCTTCATTCGTTTAACAATTATTATATAGAGAAAGAATGCTAATGGACGTTCCGGAAATTCCGGAATGAAATTCTGAAATTCCGGACATTCTGTGCAAATATAATGAGGTAAGCTTTTTTCTCGTGGGCCTCTGTGTAAAAACGTATCTACTTAATTATTTAATTCGACTTCTAGGTGGATCTGGAATTTTGGTCGTGACGTACATTCAGAAGTAAATGCCGTGTTAAGAAGGATTCTATTTCGTAATTGCGAAGAATGTGTAGTTAGACGCAGTCGATATATATATATATATATATAAAAACAAAAACTTTCGTTTCACCTTTTCATTAATCCCTTCCGTTGTGTGCTAATTACTAATGTTGTCAATTCTGTCAATACATACGACACTACCAACGTGAAAAGTCAAAAATAACTTTTTTTAATTTTTCTGGCATAAGTTTTCTGACATCCTCTACAATGAAGAAACTTCACTGCTCCATTTTCAGTAACATTACGATTATTCCTCTTGAACTTATTTCCATAAGTATATTTGCCAGAGACCAATAATTCATCAGGCATAGATAGATACATAATAGATAAGACAGTTTCACATAGTTATCACCAAACTTGGTCGCCAGTTATTGATAGAAATTCAATTCTTCCTTCCTTTTTTTCATTGTGGTTTGCTTACTTAATTAATTTTATTCTTGAAGGGGACAATTCTTATTGCACGCTTCCAGTCCACATTTTCATTATGTGCATGACTAAAACTAATTCATTCCATGTTACTATGAGCATGATAATCTTTCATACGTGGGTTGGGTAAGGGCGTGTTTAAGATGACCGAAAGAAAGAAAAAAAATTCAATTTCGGTCCTTCATGGGCGAAAAGGAATTTTTTGAAAGACAGTGCAAAAACAAGAGACTCAGACATAACCTGAACAAAAAAAATTACCGTATTTTTTCTATTTCTTCAAGTATTAAAAATTTTCTTTTCGGTCATCGTGCACGGACGAAAATGGATTTTTTCGGTCATCTTAAACTAAACACGCCCTAAATGCAAGAGTCGTACTGACATCTATTAAAAAAAAGTTCCAGGAAGCAAATGATCACACTTCCCCCAATTGTTCTTTACTTTATTTTGAATATCGCTGGATTTTTCTTCTTCTTATTTGTTTGGAATCGATTACCAAAGGTAAAGCTCAATTATAATTTCGTGTGTGCGTGTGCGTGTGTATGTGCGCGCGTGTGTGTGCATGTGTGTGTGTGTGTGCGTGCATGTGTATGTGTATGTGTGTGCACGTCTATGTGTGTTATGTGTGTGTCTGTGTGTGCCTATATGTGTGTCCATCAGCGCTCATCGTGTGCATGAAGCTAGTCATTTAAGCCGAAACCTATCGATTACACGACAATTCCTGGTATGAAACTTGCATGTACAGCAGAAGAGATGCCTCCTTTGGGAATCAAACCATCAACCGATCTAAGGACAATCAAAGAGGAAACAGGACATATGAAAGAGATACAAAGGTAAGAAGAACGAGAGAGATCAGAGCACTGTGGTCAGCACGAATAACGTAGGTCCGATAACCGAGATATATATATACTGTACAAGTTGGTAATGTTCTCAAGGCTGTTCATTCAGTCATTCTTCATTTGCTCAGTTCCTCGAATACTGTTTTCACTGCTATGGTCCTCTATCATCATTCTATTGGGGACCAAGATACGTCGTAATTATCTCTTCACAGAGTCTACTCAACAGTGTCAGAAAGTACTCAAACAGCTTGGGTAAGTGGTCTACCTTAGTTTTTATAATCGTTATCGCTATTAACAGTTCAACAGATAGAAGCCAAACAAGATTGAGTGAAATAAAAAATTTGACAAGAACAGACATACATGTATACCGTCACGCTGCAGGTGTTGGTATATTGTAGTAGCTGATAATGTTTTCAAAGCAATTTTATTCAGTCGCCCTTCATTTGCTCAATTCCTCAACTACTGTTTTCATAGTCAGTATCTTGAGTCATTATCTTGAGAAGTTTGACTCGCATTGCAAAAAGGAGCTGGAATGTGATCAGTTGTTTTCAGAGGAACGCTGAATAATTATTAGAGCTCCAACTTCAAAAATGACCATGCTTTATCATTTATTTCTCGATGACCCTTCGACTAACATATTTTTTCTGTCTATTCTTTAGTGGCCGTAAATCCTTTTGCCGTTGGATCCATTATGTTAGGTGATCCTGAATGGTCGACAAATATATCATATTCAACTATCACTATTGACAAAAATACAAAACCAGGGCGGACCTTAACGGTGAGTCGATGGTTTTTGTTTAATAATTTCAATACTAATTAGTATCGCAGAGCTAATCTTGTCGCTTTAGCTTCCTTATTTTTTCTCAAGCAAAAGTTTTTCATATGTATTTTCGTTTTAACACAAATTGAGGGGTATATTGAGTATATTGTATAAGGGAATTTCAGCTTAATACCGAAGAACAAAACTTAATCTGTCTTCGCGGCCCATTCGATGACACAGTATCAAAAATATCATGGGACGAATGTATGGACACGGCTGAAGCTATTGAGGGACTACGGTAGGATTATTACTGAATACACATAATTGGTTACTAACAAGGACTTTGCTCTACGGTTTGGAACGAAAATATAGTTGTATACTATACTGTATTATAGACTCAAACGTGTGCGTGCATGTGTGCGCGTACGTATGTGTGTTGTCGCGTACGTACTTGTGTGTGCGCGTACGTATGTGTGTGCGCAGTGTGCGCGTACGTATCTGTGTGCGTGTGTCATTAAGAATGCCAATTTTCCCAGATCACTGCCGGCTTGGATCTGCTCACAGCTGCAAAGTGTCAACAATATCTCTGTTATTCTCAACCATCCTCTTATTTTGATATTCAATAAAGAGGTGGACATAGAAGGACACCCTGTTCCTGCATGGGTACGTGACAACATTGAATTGTAATACGTATCCGGCCAAATCAGCATGGCAATCATCTGGTGAGATTACCGTATCTCAACTATACTGTATCGTACCGTAAATAACATAATTATATCTCACATATAGCTGGCTAAAATAGAGTTGCTACAATAGATACTTAAAGGATCGCAGTCACTTCAAAATCATCATTTTGCTTCGAGTTTACTTGAATTTAGTAAAGAATAAAGAAAAATACTTTACCAAAACCGAATAATTTGCATTCCAACTCAGGGAGTGAACAAGTAGAAAAGTAGTTCTAATTAGCTACCGCGGGATTATGAGACGTATTCATACAACTGCTTCCCGATCGGGAGTATGCAAATTATTTCGGAAAATATCTGCATATTATATTTTTACATATAGGGCAAGGTTCTGCAGGCATATCATATACGTTTCATAATCCCGAAGGTAGCTAATTAGAACTACTTTTCTACTTGTTCACTCCCTGAGTTGGAATTCAAACTATTCGGTTTTGGTAAAGTATTTTTCGTTATTATTCACTAAATACAAGTAAACTCGAAGCAAAATGATGATTTTGTAGTGACTGCGATCCTTTAAGTAAGAGAATTCTCTTACGTATGCATATATCCCCAACTTCAGGTGCCACTTCTCCTCCACACATCCCGATGCTCACAATCCCCGTGGACAACTCCCTCTTGGGCGGAAGCTTTTTCGTTTTTACCTGGATTTACCTTCACAGCTGGGCAAAAGGCTGAACTGAGCAGAATAAATCAACAAAGAAGGGTGAAATAATAAACAATTTTTACATTTTTACACTTGATAAATACACAATTGCACTCACTGTTGAGGCTATAAGGTCAACTGAAGCGTACTTCATAGGTTCCAGCCTAGACGTGAGAGTCTAATCAGGTGTATTTACATGATATTTACATGAATGTTCTGGTAATAAAAGGAGAGCTCAATATAACACAGTGTATACGCACTCACTGGCAGCGAAGTTGGTCCTCGTGTAGTGTCCGAAACCTCCCATCCGGACCATAGCAGCGGAGGGCTGCAGCAGAAGGTGCGATTGGTGCACTCCCTACTGGACGTGTGCTGTTGTGGTCGAGCTATTGAGAAGAACCTTGGAGAACCTGGATTGGTTGGCCTAAGGCACTACACACCGTTCTCTCAACAAAGAAGCTTGTTCCTGTCCTGTGTTATCATTGGGATAGTTCGGGTAGACAATTCACTCACACTTTTGAAATATTTTATTGTCGCTTTAAAACTATACAAACTTATGATATATTCAAACTGAGATAATAGTAATTCGCATATAAACATTTTTCTTGTTTTAAAATACGGTATTGTCACTCAAGAACATTTGATAAAGACAAAGGTTCAGCAACGAGCAGAACTATCAAAATAATAAGGCAGGCGTTAGAATGCCACAACTACTGTAATAAGGCAGACGTACGAATATAAATTTACACTACTTGGGAAAATATTCACAAGGGAGAAGTAAGAAGTGTAGGTGGAAATTAGCAAAAACTATTCACACATCATCGCAACTTTCAGGGGAAAAAACGGGAAACGGGAAATATGAGTAAACAAAAAGGCGGAAACAGGTCTTAAAACTATAAGTTGAGCTGAACGAGACGTAAATATGAATATAGAGGCCGGCCAATATCTGAATCTGTATCCCATAACTCCTTAAGAATCCCATTAGCTCCTTAAACGTCAACTTTGCCGGAGAGAGAGGGATAGTAAGGTTACAGTTGTAAAAAATGGCCCATCCCACTTTGACTTACTAGACAAGTTCTATTCCTCCTCGAAGTAAGTCACTTGCATTGGGCACATACTGGCAAAGTGTTCGTCACCCTGGATAAGATTATAATAATATGCAAATGAAACCTAGAGCAATGAAGTACATGTTGGTGGCTAAATCCTAGCACAACCATACATGAGGCACAACCAAACTCAACGAAAGTGATTGTAAGTGAATGAAAAAAGGTCTAATGCGTGAGCTATGAAATTTCGAAAGGTGTTAGCCACATAACCTTTCTAACAGGTTAAGATAAAGATGGTTAATATAATATACACAAAATAGGAAGAGATTATCATTCTAAAAGGGAACTAAAGATAGGCAAACAAGCGGGTTTAGTTTAGTTGGTTGAAAAAAAAACTGAATGAATGAAACAAGCAACACTGAATGACCGCTACAAATTAGTAATACAATCAAACAAGCAAAATTATCAAGATTGCACTTATACTCCCCTAGAGAGGTCTCTAAATGACGATAAGACTCAATAGCACGATCACAAGAGTTCCTACACTATTAACACAGAAGACTTATAGAGCCTGCGTGGTTGAGTAACATTTATGACAGAAGGGTTTCCTATTCACTTCCTTGAATGTTCCCTTAGTAAGTTGTCTTGCACAATAAGTGCATCTAAAGTGTTCGGGATGGAACTTCAAACCAATGGCAGAGACACAGCGTCCAGTGATTGGTTGTCTGCACTCTGCACACAGGGATCCTCGCTTCTCATGGTAGTGTCTTTCACAGAGAGGAACACCTTGGTGGTCGAAGAAGGAGCCACCTTCGAACGACTCGTGACACATCTAGAAACGGGACACGGACATTAGACAACAAAACACAAGCCAATGCCGTACATCGAACAATCAAAGCGATATAAAAGCCGGTTTTTGAAGCGAATTCTGGACAGCTCCTGTATGCAAATTAATATGAACAGGCAAAAATCGAGCAGTATTAGGTATTCGCGCAGTAATTTGCATACACCACATCGGAATACAGTGTTCGGCACACTTTCAAAACCGGCTATCACATGGCATCGAATATTGACATATGTATACATGTATCATGCTTGAGTAGTATTCCATTATAAATCATAATTTAGGCATTCAACTCAAAGAATGCATGCACTTGCACTAACCTGTCACACAACACAAAGTACTGTTATGCTCACCTGACAGACGAAGCAATCGGGATGCCAATGAGTGCCCAGGGCGGTGACAAAGTTCTGAGTGATCGCGTTGTGACAACCCGAGCATTTGGGGGCAAACATCCGGAAGAAGTCACGACGACAATACGCACGTCCGTCCTGAAAAACACAGCTACGCCTTATAGATACAAAACACATATGCAACCTAGATACGTGCCTCAACGCTGGTTTTCCGGTTCACATTGGTTCAACAATGTATTTTAAAATTATATTTCTCTCGACTCATTCTAGACCGCATTACACGTTACCCAGTGTATCGCACTAACACAAACAGCTACAACATCTTCAAATTACATTCAAATTTGTACAACAAGCTTCAACTTGAGCCAACCGCGAGGATCTCTTTCAACGGAAAACTCTTTCAACGAAAAAGCTAATGCTAGCTAGGAATACCAAAGAACATAGCCTTGGATCAGATATACAATGAAATGGAAATCTCTCAAAAATAGCCGACTAAGCCGACCTTCTCATGAAATCCGTCGTCTCCAAACTCGACTCCGCATTCATTGCATACGAAACACTGGATGTGGAAGTTCTTGCCGAGCGCCGTCACACAGTGCTAAACTGATTTATTTTAAAGAGCATAAGGTCTAAGGCATATGTACAACACGACAAAGTTCAGGTACAGGTTCTCCAAGTCATTTAATTAAATAAACCTTTTACGCTTCAAAAGCGTGCTCTTTTATTCAAGAGGGTTCAATTTCGAAGTTTTGCTGATGACACCTTCCGCAGAGGTCTGAGCACCCGGCGCCGCATTACAGATGACAACTTGGCCACGACTTCGGGCTAGGACCAGGAGCGATTTCAGAATAGCATACAAAAAGATGCAACTCACATCCTTCACTGCTCCATTACAGCCAGCACATCTGGGACTGAACATGTTGTGGTAGTCCTCCTCACAGTATGCCTTACCATTGCGCTCAAAGAAGTTTCTAAACAAGTAAAGTAATACTTGATTTAGAAAAATTGAATGCACGCAGTTATAGAACTGAGTTATGAGCCATGAAGCAGTGTAACATTTGGCAAGTTCACTAAAGTGCAGTATTACTATAAGTCTTTGCTCTTCACATAGACACGTTGCTAAGTTAAGACAAACATACAAGCTACTTACCTGTGTCCCAATTCCTGAGAACATTCACAACAAGAGAAGTGTTCTGGATGCCACATATTACCGAGAGCAATAACCACCTAGAAACGATTATTATTATCTGTCTAACTTACTGTTACGTCAACAATAAGCACATCTCAAGAAAATAGGCAGCGAAAATGAAAGGAACACAATTTCAGTCTTTTAGTCCATTCTTCAACGGAAAAATCTAATAAAATGTCCGAATCAAAACATTCACTGTTTCACAAAACACGCATTTTTTCAATGAATCATCGTCATCGATTGGAAACTACCTATGCTAGTTATACTTATACGATATGATATGTTGTGTATAATTGCCCAATTGTTCACCTAGCCAAATATATGCTAATCACAAGCAATCTCCTAACTGCGCATATTCTGCTTCGAGTCTTTGCGGCCCACAACACTGTGGACAGTTCTACTGTCTGCAATTAATTATCTTACCTGTCCAATGATCGGTTTTGCACAGAGTGCACAATCTCCCTTGGGGATTGTATTGATTCCATGTTGGGAGGAGTAGTCACTTCTGATTGTTCCCAATAGTGTATCGGCCTGAGAAGGGTCCCGGGAAGGCGAACGACGCTGCAAATGAAAATAATATATGACATAATGTGTTGAACATACACATATACAGAGGATGTTCTAAACCGTTATCGCCACCTTACACACCACATACAGTTGAGCACACATAGGTGATGAGCCCCCCTCACACACAGACGCCTTCGTTATTAATACCATATGGGACCAAGACAGTACAGTACTTCAGAATTGGTGAACTAAGAATTAACCTCCCATAAGATATTCCTTTTCGCTTAGTCCACTAATATATTCCTTTCATTAACACTATTTGGTGCGAAAATTATTTCTTTATTGTTTTATTAAAATTATATCCTAAATTTACTTTACAAATCACTAAAAACATTTTTTTTTCTTTGATAGAAACGCAATGTTTCTACCAGTGTTTTTCTATCGTACATCTTGCCAAAAGGCAGTGTTCCAATGTTGGACGCATATCAATCTTCAATGTGAGAAAAAAGGTGATGTTTCAACGGGGCAGAAGCTCTCCCCTCTTCCCATTCTTTTATTTACTCTTTTACTCAAAGATTGTTTGCCCTCTAACTGCAGCGGCACGAGGAATGCCGAATGCTTCAAGAAATTACATGAGTGAATTTTTACTTTAAAATACGTAGTCCGGTAAAAAAACACGTGTCAAATTAAAATAAACTCATATCGCACGGATTACAAAGTTTCAGTTTCAGAGCACTATATCAATAGCGGATGACGGTTAGATGGACTTACTCTATATCTATAAATAACAGCTTTGACTACAAATCACTTATCAGTCATGTTTAGTTATGAATTTGTATGACTGCATAGCAGGTAATATCCCAGCATACGGCTCTACTACCTAACTTACACTTACACTTGGTAAACTGTGTGAAACAATTTAGAAACTGGATACTTATAGTTCCAGTAGCTTCCAGTACACGGATACACCCATTATGAACTATATCACATTATCACAACAAGAACAAAATGGTTATAAATTTGCAAATATATGAAAATCACTCACCATATCATGTTGAGATGCTCCGAGTGAGCGCTTCGAGCTGTAATGGTCAAAACGTTGTTGCAATTCGTGCATCATCATTACAGTAGGCACTGATTAGGGTCGAAGGGGAGAGTTGAAAAAATGAAGTACTGGGATTCCTACCGGGTGAGATGTGAGACTGAAGCCTAGTGGACTGAGACTGAGAGAGACAAGGTGAGAGAGAGAGAGAGAGTGGGGACGTTGAGAGACAAAGAAACAGACAGGGAGCGAGATGTAACGAAGGCTAGACCACGACAAGACATGGCGAACAGAAAGAGCAGAGAGATAGGGCTAATACTAGAAGGCTTGCGATCCTGCAGACAGAGAAAGGAGGGCCATGGATGAAAGACAAACTGGAGGACTAAACAGACTCACGTTGCGTACGCGTGGGAGGATGGAAAGAGAGACTGGGAGAAGTGGAGAAAGAAAAAAAACTATGCCAGAGCGCCAATAAGTTACGCAAAATTCGATTTTCCCTCCGACCTCATGGGTAACAGTAATTTTCAAAGATTACACAATTACGTAACGCAACTAATTAATTAAATACAGATGATACGTCAACATATAAGTTAATACAGTAACACTAAAACGTTCGCTGTCAGCTGTGTACTACATGCTGGTTATTCCGAAACTAAATAATAAAAGTTGAGCTAGCAAACCACGTAAACCATAAACAAGACCATACTATCAAAATTGGCAACAGCGACGACGGTTTAGTTATTTCAAGGCCAATCTCAACTCTCAACATAAGAAGAAAGTACAGACCCTGGAGCCTCCAACTGCGAAAACAGTGATTGAACAGTAGGCCTTCGAGCGCCTCCTCCCTCAGCTGAGACTCTCTTCTCCGAAGGACTGGTCACCTCCCCAGACAACCGATGTTGAGAGGTATTCGCATAGTCTCCCGGCACTTCTGCACAAAGGGTGAATGAATACATGCCGTTAGATAATATACACACATATTCCACAAATTATACACATACTCACTAACCTACTTTATCTCATTCACAACAAGTTTGCTAGTATGCAAACGAATCCCTAGTAAAGTGTTCCAAAATGCACTGAAATGTACCAGATTGTTGAACTTTGATACCGTGGAAGCACTGGATAAAGAAAAAAACACTAACCAGCGTAACTATCTCTAGATGCTCTCTGACTATTATATGTTTGTATCAAATTATTGACCGAATCCAAATCCCTTGCTGCAGAAGACGGAGCATCAACTCTGTGAGAATAATGCATGTGTTAATGAAATGGAAATATAACATAACCAAAAGCACACGACCTCATTTGAAAAAACACAGAAAGTTAACTACAAATTTCACTCAATAAAGGTATTGGGTATTAGGAGTTATTAAAGAAGTCATCAAACAACAATATACTAATTTCACGTCAACAAAGAACTTGGACGTACAGTAACAAAAGGGCAGCGGACACAAAAAACGGTAAACAACAAAACAACAAACATTCACAATAAGAAAAATAAAGAATACGACACACCAACCTCTGTGTCTGTTCCTGATAGATTGGTTCTAGGTCTTGAGAGCCGCCATATCTACAAGCACAGACATTCTTATGAGTTATACTAAAAGGGAACCTCACACAAATAAACGGAGAATAATCATAATATAATAAGGGTTGTTTTCTCAAAGGGGGCCCCTAACTTAAGCAAAAATCATAACGACGTCCGCCTTTGTCCTACGAATATAATACCGTACTACCGTACTCACTTATCACTACCGTACTACCGTACTAGATAAGGAAATACCGTACTCACCTATCACTAAGGTTCGCCCGCCTGAGAACCTCAGTCGTGTGTTGTAGATCCGAGAGAAGAGCTTCTGCAAAACACCCCTCAGTTATTCGAATAGTAGTAACACGCGGAAATTGTGTAAAGCACCGAAGTGCCGTGTGGCACCTTCGAAATGTTAGTCGCAACAATCAGACATGCACTTAGTGGAACACGCTTCACTCTGCCAAAATCACCTAAAGCTGGGCGGACCGCATCCGCGAACTTATCATCCGATGGCATATTAGCTACCGTATACCACTTCTTGCCGGCTCAAAATGGTACAGAAGGCTTCGAGCTGAAAGAAGTTGGAGCACACTAACAAAAGGAATCATCAATCATAAACTGCAAATTTTAGGGTGGAACGTTCAGAATAATAAAGCAAGAAAACTACTGATTGTGGATCCTGCGACACTAAACGGAAGCGCGGAAGCGGAGTAAAAATGATCTTCTGTTTAGTCGACATAAGAGCATGATCTTGGGACCATTTGAACAGAAAAGCAAAAGTAAGTAAATTTCCAGAAAATTCCAAAATGTAAAGACGTGAAGAAGACAGATCAATATTCCAGGACGCAACTGTTGAAATTGGGCTAGAACTAGAACATAGCGAGTACAACGTCGCCAAGATTAGTAGCTTGGAACAAAGCTCAGCTCAGTGATAATCCCTACTAGCCTCCGAATTAGCTTGGTCTTAGCACAGGCTAACCAGAAAATTAACGATGGCAAACAAAAGAGATTGTTGACTGGGATGAACAAGTCACTTACGTGGTGACAGAGGTGAGAGCGGACGCGGACACGTATTCAGAGGGAGAGGGAGTGAGAGAGGGCAGAATTCAGAGAGATTGAGAGACAACAAAACGTGGCGAAACCCAGACAATAGATTCAACAAAATAGAAGACTCCAAAAGATAATCAGAGAGACAGTACACACATTAAGCGAAGGCACCACAGGGAAAAAGAAACGCCAGATAAATAGAGACGTGCGAGAGACGTCTGCACACATGACATTCCTGGAGGTAGGAGAGAAAATGAGATGCGGACGCGTAAGCGTAATGCACTCAGCCTCGAGAGGGTCAACTCTCCACTAAACGTGAAAGAAGTGAAAGTGATGGCACTTTGTTCATTAACATGAAAAAAAAACAATTTTCCATTAGCAATCTAAATTCATTAACATGGATGAGAAAAATTGAAGAAGCGACTGGATTTTCTTTTACATAATTCTACCCAAAAGACGAAACGCAAATAGTGACGGTCAATTAGTTAGTCAGACAGCAAAATATAATACATAGATACAGTAAAATAAGAATAAGAAGTTTAAACAATATCGAACTGTTTTCCGAAATCCACGTCAACCACAACGCATCAACTTAGATTTTAGATGGCAGCATTGCAGAAAGATTAAACAATTTAAGGTTTATTAGGCTTACAAATCAAGAGAACTCTTCTAAGTGCAAGAATATAATGTAAGCTAACGGGCAATGGGTCTCGGTATTTGAACGGACAGAAGATTATTATTACAGAAGATGTAACTTAATATAACTAACAGAAAGCACAAGAACCGGCTAAGAACCACAAAAACTAATCCGCAAGCAATACTTCGTTTTCCAATCTTGAAAAAGAATTTCTCACAAAGAAAAGTGAGAAAAGAGCGCGGCAAGCCGGTAAAGCACCCAGGGTATCCTCTATTATTTTAATCATTTAAAATAGAGTCCGTATAGGAAAAGCGATAGTACGCCACTTCTAAAAACCTAATATTCTAACTAAATCTTAATAAATAGCCAGGTCGGCGTGAGCGTATTAACCAGCATCCCCAGTACCACCAGTAACGAACAAATAACGACATTACAAACCGAGGACAAACCTCGTCGATTCCACACGCGAGTAAAAATTTCTACAATTCGTAATTTTCCTCCTTAGCAGGAGGATTCACGCGGGATAACTCATCGAGAGAGATGAAAAAAAGAAGAAGAGAATGAATTAGAGGGGGCGGAGATGGAGGGCTGCAGAGAACAACTGGCAGACTTGGAGGAGAGAGAGAGAGAGAGAGAGAGAGAGAGAGAGAGAGAAGGGAGAGAGAGAGAAAGGGAGAGGGAGAAAGGGAAAGAGGTAAGCGATGAAGAGGGTGCCTAGTAGCATGCGAATCACGGACGCCCACCCTTCAAGAAACATATAACAACCACCGGGGCAAAAGAGAATTCGCAATTGCTTTCTCATCGATTGATCCTCCATGAGATCCCAGGGGTGAAGCTGTCCATACCACACATTACATTGACAGGAGTATTGTAAATGCATACGATACCACTCACTCACTTATTGTTAGCTAAATTAGCTTAAATCCAGCGGGTTCATCGAATATAGTTGTCAGCAATTTGTAATCGTTAACCCCAAAACATGTTGAATTTTGGCAATCAAGACCGAATACACAACCGCGCATTCCAATAGTAACAGGTCATACCTAAATTTCTCACTTGTTCGTTTAAAAAGAGGAGAAAAGAACAGCAAAATTTCTATACTTACTAATTACGCTCAGTAACACAGGAAAAAAGTGCAGCATACTTTCTAACTTACTACTTACGATCACCCCGAAACATGTCGAATTTTGAGAGACTAAGGCCCTATACTATACACAACCACTTAATCCAAGGGTAAAAGACCAGGACAAAAGTACTCAAAGGTTCAGTTACAACACAAATCAAGGAATTATTTACTAAATCACTATCCTCTACAACTGCGGAGTGTATATCGTATAATGGAAAGGAGATCTGATATCCGAGACGTGTTGCCAGCGAGTATAATGCGTTTAAATGCGAGCAGCTGACAAAGAGAACATCAAGGAAGAAAGAGAGAAACAATAACAGGAAAAGAATAGCAGAACATATTACGAAATAATCATGTAGACATACAGACCTATTCACAATACTGAAATCTAAAAAGTAAACATTTTCTTTTCAGAATAATACACCCAGGATGCACAAATAGTGCAAAACTCTAATCAAAATTTCTTCAATACTACACAAATTACAAAGTGAAAACTGACCTAAATTGTCAAAAGCGGATGACATCCAGCACCTTCCTTCGAGATAATGGATGAGGTAGGAGTAGTCCTGAAATAAACAAATTAGTGCAATCAAGAAATGAGACGGAAATGCAGCACACGAAAACGCAAGTGCAAACATTAACCCAAATGTGGTATTCAATATTGCACAGAAAGCGAATGGTAGCATGACAAATGGTAAAATAATCGGTAATTATGACTACAGTACACTAGGTTAGCCGATGTTAATCCGCGCACTCAGAAAAGACTCACATGAACAATTCATAATTTATTGCAAAACAGCTTGAACAAACACTGCAGACAAAAGTAAAGCAATTATGTATGTAAAACTAAAGAACGGTGGACAGCAACATCATTCCTGAATATACGATTCACCCATAAATTATCAACCAAATTCAAATGAGACATGATTCGGAGCATCGCTTAACTGTTGAGATCACGACTAAGTTACAAATATGAAGTTCACAACCAAAAGAAACAATATGTATAAGAGACGAAAAAACTGCAGGCACGGAAAAACAATTCAGCAGAGAATTGAGCAAATGATCGGAAACGAAAACAATATAAGCGAGTTCAGAATAGCACAGTTACGGGACGAGCTTTTGAACATATTTAATCAATCAAAAGTACTAGCTTGCCGATAATTATTAAACCGGAAGTAAACAAACGGAGAAATGTGGGTGTTATGAATCATGCGTCAGCTCCCATCTCGGGAGGGCTACAGAGGGACTACAAAGTACAAAAGAAGAGATAGTGACCGCAACGCACATTGTGAGAGAGGGAGAGGGAGCAGAGATTACTGCCTGTTCGGGAGTGGGAGGGGTCGTGCGTACATTTGTTGAATATCGAGGACTGAAAAGGAAGGAAGGGGCTCACAGCTCACACTCAACCCCGGGCGAACAATGGCTCAATATAGAGCAGGATAAGACAAGACGTACATCTCAGCTACAGTAGGTGGAACTACACTATACACAACATTGACTTCACTTTCAGTGTAAACAAGGTAAGTTTTTCTGAACGCAAAGTTTAAATGTAGCAGCTTTTTGAGCAACGGATAAGCTCAATCAAGCAGCCACACCTTGAAAATTAACGGAAACACTCAATACCGATAAAAAAAACTCCCATTTTGGAGCTCCCATAACATGCATTAGGTGGAATGTGAAAAGTTAAGGATCAATGCGGCTGCGGCAATTTCGAAGCGTTCAACTCAACAACGGCGCAACAAGACGATAGACGAGCGAAACCTCATTCTGTGCTAATGATAATAGGCACATAAGGTTTAATGCAACAAACTTTTCAACAGTAACGAAATGTAACTAACGAAAGATATTCAACGAGGAGGTCTTACACAGGAAGTACGCCTATAATTACCCACTTCCTTCCTCAATTATGATTCAAATATATATCCTTACAGTACATAGCTATACAGTAGGCTGCGTCTCATACCACAATCTGATACTTGTCGGCACATCGGTCGAAAGTAGAGCATCAGCCAAGGCAGCATTATCGCAGCACAGAACAACACGTCTGAAAAAAAAATCATATTAAAAGAAGAACAAAAACAGTAACATGATGGACGAAGATACAAAGCCGCTCATAATCAGAATCAGCAAAACGGTCGACGAAGAAAGAACGCAGCACAACGGTCGATATCTTTTATGTTTATTCGGCAAGTCGTAAATGCTCGAAAATCTACCCTGACTATCCATATATACATACTCCCATAATGGATCGTATCTCAACAATACAATGAATATTGGTGTGTTTAGGATAAGACTTCCCCCCTGAATGAAGAGTAAGTGGTTACCTGAATGCACTGTTCGTGTGAGCAGCAGAGAGTACATCTACCACTCGCAACTCGCCGAGTTTATCTATTCCTTTGTACAAAACGTCATCCGATGCGCCCAGGCGCGAATCCGCATTATTACACAGATGTTTGTAGTCTAAACAGTAAGGTATGATTTTGAACATTCTTCTAGCCCTATACAACATATCATTTTGCATTTACATACAAACTATAAAAATACATAAGTAAATGAAAACCAACCAGTAACAATTTTCCTATATGTTAGACAAGCATCATGCGACCTTTGGTATCGTAGTCGCCTCAGAATGCACAACAATATGCATCGAATACGCAAAGAGAGACCTAAGTCGGTAGATATAAGCAAGCGGTGATGAAAACAATGGACGGTTAAAACCAAGACACATTTTAAGATTATATATGTTTAGCTTGTTTCTGCCTCTACACAAGTACACATTTGCATAGAACACTAGGACAACTCACTCTCCACAGTTGACAATATGTGATGATCGGATGGAAGACAAAGTTCCGCAGCGAGGGCGAATTCCCTCTCCACTTCTTTCTCATCATTCAGTAAGGTTGATGGCTTTCCATGAAGGAATCCAAGAAACACACATACAACCCTCTTCAGGAGGCACATTCGGCAGTCGACCTATAACACACAATTATCGACAATGTCAATGGCAGAAAACGGTCAGCGGTGGTCATTGAAAGCTATACTATACCATACGATAAGCTCCCGGTAAATTACGACAAAGCATTCTTCAATTAAGAAAACCAAACCTCGAACAACGTTTGTAAGGTGCCGTTCACCAGAGCGCTAGACGAAAGCGCTTTAGCAATCGGAACGCCTGTACTTCTCACAGACATCAGCTGTAATAACAAAAAGAATATACCAAAACACAGACAGCACTCCCGCAACTATCTAGTTGGCATTTTTCCTACAACTGGTAACAGTATACATCCTACTAGTTAATAAAGACGACGGATAATTGATACAACTCATATGCAATGGATGACGACAGCATACCTCATAAAATCCTTGTTTATACTTCTCAATAGAGGGGACAGAAGATTCCATAATGACCTTCTTCGAAGATATACGAGACCGAACACGTTTCTCGAGACATTGCAGAAAATCCTGAAGCTGTTTTAGTAGAACAAGACCCAATGACTGTGACGGAGCACCTCTGATCTCTGGCTCAACTTCTTTCACAGAAATGCTCAAAACGAAATCGAAAAAGAAGAACAGTGTTCGTAAAACAAACCTGCCTGTCCACAATGAGAATTACCAACCAGGGTAACGTGTGAGTCGCATTGAGAAGTTTGTATAAAAGGACTTGCTTGGAGCGGGATGCCAGCTCATCTGCGCCTGAAACTACGACAATGAGCACATCTACAACAGAGGGGAACCGAAATGAGGGAAAGAACGACAATGATGAAGAAGGTTCGAACGTTACACAGAGATAATAAGGCAAAGAATTGTCATAAGGATAAAATGAACCAAAATAAGATATTACCCTTAACAATGATCACTTTTGCGTTTTTCGGTACTGACGATCGACCCGCCTGTAAAGAAAAAAGTTTAGACTGGCCTATAAGTTGCAAACGGAGCGGACCACCCATAAACGTATTCTTCATAACCGCATTTTCATGTATAGTATGCGAATTTTCCGCGCACATCTTAGCCGGAAGCTCACAGATTGCATATAACACATGGTATCAAAGTTGCGCACTACACGTTTCACAAACACAGTACAATATCGCTTTAACAGCGAATTCGCTCTTACATAAAAGGGAGATCAAAAGACAAGAAACTTACATTTTTCCCGTTATTGTCACTCACAGACTGCTCATCGACCAATGATTGCAGTGCATTCGAATCAGTTCCTATCATACAGATATCCATATGAAGCACCTCCACATCACTCAGTTTGCGCACTGATTTCAGACACTAAAACAATATGTCAGAATTCCACAAACACTTCCTCACTATTATACAAAACATTGCTAAATATACATAAATGAAACCGAATCCTGTATTCTACATTCTCAGGACTATGTGACAATGTGACGGGCGTGGGTAAATAAAGTGTAATTCATACATAACAAACCTGGTTGATGAGGCTCATTCTCCCACTCGCACGCGATCCCGAAACAATAAGTGACTCTCCTTGAAGGCTCGTGGAGAATTTCAAAATGAAGCCTTCCAATTGACTAAAGATATTATATCAAATTATGTATGAAGTACCACCATAACTACAATATAACAAAGGCGCGGGCAAATGTAGAATGCTTGGAGACCAACACGATACACATGCTAGTTCTGCAATTGTGTACGCATTAAAAGGTAAATAATCCGGTATCAGAAGTTCACTTACTTCTTTTGTACGTCCACGTTGAGCAGAGTTTTATCTATTCCCCTAATCAGGGAGTCCAGATCCAAAGTCTCATTTGACACCACCATCTTCCTGCAATCAAAATCAAACATTGAATACACTTCACATATGGTACCACAACTTAGATGCGGAATGTGTGACAGCAAAATGTGAAGGAATTGTCTCCGTGGGCTCAAAATAGTGGGAACCGACAAGTTTTGACAAGGTACTCATAAGCAGATGAACCAATCAAAAACCCTAATTGATATACACCGTACCATACGGACCTTACCGTACCCAAAACAAAACACGCAAAATAAAATACCAAACTTTATTTTACCAAAGGAAGAAGTAGACAACAGGGAATATACTAATGATAGTAATAAAAGATGATTAAACAAATAGATATAAGCAAAAAGTCATGCAGTAAAAAAATGTGCCTGCCAAACATTAGCTGACGCCAGTTCTACTGTGGGCATAACTTCGGAACCACAACACACCAAGCGTCTTCTAATGCAGGCCAAGTAACTATCGGAAAAAACCCAAACTACGAAAACAAAGTTTCTTATACGAGTAGTAGTGCAAACTATAAGGAAACTGACAAAAAATCCACAGGTACGTTGCAAATACGTCCATTTAAAAGCACAAGACTATGCAATAGTGAGGAACAAGTGAATCTCTGGACAAAACGAAACAATTATGATGTTCGAAAAGCATACGGAAGCCACACACGAAGCAGCTGGCACCATATCACAGTAGCCAGACAAACAACGCCCCGGCTTCAAGCACAGATGGATAGATAGGCCAAATAGCAAAAAAAAAATACATAAACTACAACAAACACCGGTCCGATCCTAAAATGGATCACAGAATAAAGGAGCCAAAAAAGGCACCACTACTAAAAACACAGATAAAGCAAAGAACAAACAAAAATGAGTCAATGTACTCGGTCGACAAGATCGCTTCCCCAACATAGCTCTCATGTCTCATGCCGTGGTACATCTCGACGGAATACATTGAAACAAAACAAAAATAAACGGGAACTTTAAAGGGTGAGGGTGCAAAACGTGCAAACTATGCCGGGTGCTCAAAACAAACAAAAGCAATAATATGAACGTAAATGGCAAGATCGAGAGATAAATACTCATATATAAATCAGTAAACTAAAGGAGGGACGTATCAACAAAAGGATGAAAATAACTGGTCTAAAACAGTGCCAAACAGGGGCCAAGGAATAAAAAAAAGCAAAAAGTAACAGCAAAAAGCCAAAATTGTTACTAGAACAGGTAAATACAACCCACAACCGGGAGTCAAAGAAACAGAAAAAGGCAAAATAGTGGGGCAATGTCCCCATCAAAATATAGGGTAATAAGGGAGGGGATTGAAGTCTGCGAAAGGACTCAAACCCGCACGGCGAGCAAGATAGTCATATTCAAACATCCTTTCACAGAGTACAATAAATCAAAAACCATAAAAGAAGAAACTCTGTTACGACCAGAAAGCTACATGGGACACACTCAGAGAACGAATCGAAAATAACTAGAAGCAAATAATCGCACAAACAGGGACACTAGTTTCTAATCGAAAGAGGAATAGGGCGTTAATGCTTGAAACTAATTAGGTGGGCCCAACAGAAACAGTTGAGTGTATAAGCCTAGAATACCTCAATTTAAATAGCAAAACAAATAGCAGAAATTAAAGTTGACCAAAACTGGTTCTAATCTGATAACAACAATAAAACCTCTATAACTCGTCAGAAAAGAAAAGTAGTATGAACACATAAATAAAAGCAAAATATGCCAAAACGTTTCTAAAATAACTAAAATATTTTTTTTTTGTATTTTTCAAGTTTTTTTTTCAAAAATAAAAATAACAAAAAAATCATAATAAGTGAACTATTAAAAAGGTGTATACAAGTAACACAAAAAGGTAATCATTGAGCAAGGAATATATGCTATTCACAAATAATTCAACCAAGTTAAGTCAATAAACAAGTGGGGGTAAATCCAGGAAAAAAGAAACCTAGCACTACGAAAAACTAACAGCTACAATAGGAACCCAAAACCTCTGTAAACCACTGAACCTAAATTACAGACCACTCAAAGGACATATTAATATCGTCTACTGTTTGAGGAAAGTGCAGTAGGAATTACACAAGCATTGTATAACACAAGTAAATCGAATCATAACTGCACCAACCCCAAGTAGAACGAGTGTACGGGCATGCCTGACCTCCCAAAAAAGGCCAGCCACACTGAACACCGCAAATCGAAACAAAAATAAATATTCATAAAAATGTGCGAACAGCGAAAGGATGAACTAGGCGGGCGGACCAAACATGGTCAGACATCCAGGAGGAATGACCGCCCCGGATCACTCGCCTTCAAAAAGTACCCGATAGACTGCATACACGCAATGGAGAGATCATCAAAGGAAGAAGGAGAGGGGACGGGGAACATGAAGTGAATAGAGCACAGATGAACTGAGCACTGCTTCAGACCGACTACGGTAGGATAGTGGCCGATTAGAAAGACTACTCTGGATGGGCATGGGGAGGAAGAAAGTCAAGTATCTAGAAACAGACAAATATAAACAGGTAAGCTACAAAACAAAAAGCTATGTGAAAGTGCTAAAATCGAATAAAACTTGGCAAAAAAAAGAAATATAAACAAAACCAGTTGGTATTAACACGGGTAAAAGAGAGTGAGAAAGTTAATAAGAGAAAATCAAGAAAAGGCCTAATAACACAGAATCTACATTCGCGATTCTGAATTCCGCAACTCCAACTCCGAAAACAAAACGGAACACTCAGCGCACATGAAGGAAGAGCGGCTTGAATACAAAGAGTGTGTGTGACTGCTTGGACAGGGTGACTAGATGACCACTGGAAGCGATTCGCAATCCCACGCAACGAGACATCTGCAACACAATTTGGTACAGTACAATGAAAGTACCGCCATTCAACAAGTACAAACGCACCTGATCTCCCCGGTCATAAATAATCACGCACCAAATATCTCCATGGGCAAAAGCGCTTTGTATATTTGAGTGAAACATATCAACAATAAACTTGTATAGAATTTGCGCAGTACTTTTAACAGAGCATTGCCAATTAGGTAGGGGGAAAGGGACTGACTTGAATCCTCTACCACAACCACACTGCACAATTTACCTTGAACTCCGAATGGTGGAACTGTTGGCTGTTCCTCGCGTCCTCCCCAGCTGGGAACATGACCACGTGCAGGTGATTACCGTGAGTGTCAGCAACGAGGACATCACCGGTCTGAATTGTGAACAGTGGACAACTCGCTCGAATAAACATAACAAGAGTTGAAGAACATGAGACCAATTTGCCACTCACCTTGCTAACATCTACTCCTATGGGATAGGGCGTGATGGCAGGTTCTCCTAGACGTCGCAGATATGTACCCTCCATGCTGAACACATGCACACAGTGATTCTTGAAGTCGGTGATGTAGACGTTCTTGTCGAACACGGCAACATCAGTAGCCTGAACCATATACAATAGAAATGAAAAGTATATACAATAGAAATGAAAAGAATATATACAATAGAAATGGAATAAAGCATCCCTCAAGGTTCCTCCGAAAGACGAGTCAAATAAACCAAAAATGATTTACAGTGGCTAGTTTCAAAAAAATATAATATAGTAAAACTCTACCTCCCCGAGTCTTGGTTGGGTATCGAACCAGGCCACAACCCTCGGCACAGTTTGTTCAATGTCCAAAGAATAAACGACACCGCCGTGGTCAACAAGCACCAGATGGCCAGCCAAAGTAGAACAAGCAGCCTGCACATCCACTCCGCCCTTGCTCATCGCATTCACTAAACGCAGTGGATAATATTATTCGCTCACGCACAAACGCACATTATAAAAAATACAAGGCTCAGTTTAGCTATGCTCTACAATGATTCAAGACCACTTTCCATGTCAACAATGGTCGAAAAGCCATCAATGAAAACTGAAAACTCAAGATGACAACGCTCTTAAAATAGTAACGACATAAATTCACATACTCAGCTGGATTCGGCGCAGAAACTCTCCACGATGATCGAACAATTGTGCGCGACTCTTCTGCTCGCCTCCTCGGTCGATCACCACAAACCTACATGGTATGCTATTCATAATTTCAAGGAATCACACATGCGAGGTTCAAAATTTCAAAATCAAAATAGACAGACTAATGTATCTGACTTACTTAAATGCACATTTTCAACAGGCTATCCTGAGACACTAGACACTGCACTTTACAACACTTACAAAGTACCTACGCGCTTACATATCTATTCTTTATTACATTGGGGTAAAATATTACTGATTTCCTCATTGTTCTTGAAAGAGAACACATTCATTATAAAAATGTCTCACTTGGTGCGCTCTCCCTTCGACGGATCACCCTTGATGGCAACTACCTTGCGTGGGAAGCACAAACAACCGTCAGCCTGGAACGCAACCAATTATAACAAATAAACAAATTATATACGTTATGTTAATAAAAATAAAACTACGGACGTCCCCGTCCTTCAAAGGACATTGCACCCAGTCTGGAAAGTAGTGCAACCCAAGTAAATTATCGTCCCGTATTCTAATATTCTCTTTCTCTTTCTTTTTTTTTCGTCCTTTTTCGCTGGTAACGTGGCATAAAAGTAAGAAAGGCTTCTCTATCTCTCTACCTGTCCAGCATTTCCAAAGGTCCATGGATGTGGAGGTCCGCACACAATGATACGGTGGTTGTTCGTATCAGCAATCAGAATGTCGTCATTATCCGACAGACAAAAACCTCCCGGTGTATGCAACTCGCGCAACGAATTGCCAGGAGAACCTGAAAAACACATGAATACACTCTGTGCAAAACGAAACATTTTTGAAATACTTGCAGTCTAGGAGAAGACAGACGAGAATTACCGTTGTATGAATTAGAAATGTATGAATTAGCATGGTTAACATGCAAATTCATACTGTATTGTTTGCTTTCTCAAAGCATTAAATCCTTTCGGAAAGTTAAAACCCGAACGATAAATTTGCATGTTTTCCTTTCGGAAAGAGCAACCCGAACGCGCCCTTAACCCCATGAAAGTCAAAGAAGCAAGGGTACCTGTTCCAAAAACGGAATGCATTTTCAGATCCGTGTGCACTTTGGTTCCCATTCCTGCCATCGCATCAGCACCGGCCGTTCTCTGCAGACTGTTTGCATCGAGGGATAGGCCACCGATACCAACCAGCGGATCAATGCCTAGACCACGGAGACGAGCAGCCGCCTAAGCAATAGCGGAAAATAAGCCCAGGCACAAATTACGAACAAAATGAATATACTTACCATGACATTAATAATAAAAGATGTCAAGGGATTCTCTTGATGTACAAATGCTATCAGTTCCGCAGTAACTAAGGTACGGTACGTCCTAGCCCACTGGCAGTCCACAAGACACGAGAGGAGGAAGAAACAGTAGCTTACTTTTGGGTTAACTGGGGCAAATGGGGAACTGTGAATTGTGAACAAGAATCATCACAAGGGAAAATGTGCAACACGCCGAGCGAGTTATAATAAGAACGCATTTTTCTAGCATAACACATACTACGCAGTTTAAAAAAAACTGACTCACCAATAAGTGATTTCCGAGAGGAAGACTTCCCGCCTGTTGCATCAGCAGAGCTGCTTTCAACTGTTGCTGAAGCTGAGCCTGAATAATATAAGCGTTATTAAACAGCAAGCGGCATCGGACCATTGGACAACAATGACACTACATTATAAACATCTTCGTAGAAACATTACGTACTGTGGAGTCACTAATTCCTTATTACACCATCATTTATGCCGAGAAGCAGAAGTTTCAACACAAACAGTTTTGACGACCCTCCTCAACTAGCACCAAGTCGGTAGGCACAAAACAAAACTAGTTGATAAGACTACAGAAGATAAAACTTGCCTGTTGCAGTTGGTGTGCAGTGGTTGCAGCCGAGAGTGCAGCACTGTTGTTCCCATACGAAAGGGAGGTTGGCGCAGTGGACGCGTTCGGGAAAAGGGCAGCAGCTGCTGCTAAAGCTGCGGTTCTCTCACACACTGGGGGAGTGGACGAAACGGCCACACTGCTTGGGTTCCACTGAAAGCATGGGGCCTTTGAGTACTGCCTTAGAACAAAGCACTACACTTGAATAAAGACGACGCATGTTTTTGAAAGAAAATACTTTTTTTTGTACTCGTACATGCTAAGGTCTGGTTCACTGGAACGAAAAAAGGTAAGAATGACATAGCGAATAACGACTCATACAGTCGAATGAATATCAGGAAACATCCCATACATGTTATAAAAAATATTACCTGATAATTGTTATAGAGGGAAGTAACCGCACCAGCGCCTAGTGCTCCAGTGCTCGCAGAGTTCTAAAGAGCAAATATTGATCAAAAGGGTCGTTTGCCTTCACTGCACCAGGCTATAAATCTATGCGTAAAATTACGCATCAACCATCTCCGGATTGGCTTTGACCATCTCCGGAGGCAAATGCAAATATATAGATTTGGGTGAAACGTATCAGTGGTAATTTACGGTTCGACTCTCAACTAAGCGACCATCTCCGAAAGTACGCATGGAAATTATAGCCTGCTGCACACACTGTGCAGACATAGCTGCGCAGCGGAAAGTACACAAGCTCAACTAATTTAGATACCTGGGCAATTCCGAGTCCGACATTAGGGTCCTTCGGCGGGGAAGGAGAGGGCAAGTCGGGTGGATTCGAACTTGGAGGCCATCCATTCGTGAACTCCCCGCGCACGCCCACAACGGTCTGAAGTGTGCAAATGTACAATACGCATACATACGATGATAACTTCTACACGAGCTAACAAATAACAAACATCATTGCCGCATGCACTATGGTAAGACTATGAACGATTCAAGCACTACCTTCTTTCTCTCCATTCCTATAGCTCCTGGTCCACCTGGTGCTCCATTGGTAGATGATGCACGGGGAGCAGCATTCCATGCCTCCTTTGCCGCGTCGAGAACCACCTTATCCCTGTCGGCTTCAGTCATTCCTGGGTGCTGAGAGGCAGATACGGCCGCAGAAGAAGATTCTTTTACGCTGGATGATACGGTACGACCTGAACAATTGCAAAATCTTTGACCAAAATTATAAGCACTATTTTTGTTACGTTGCAAGTTATCATGCTTTTGCTTTTACAGGCCTCGAAAAATGGACACCAGGATAAGTTTTGGAGATGCACTCTGATGTTCACATGCGACCCCCAGAATAAAAGTAAACGATTTGAAGTAACCCATCGATCAATCATTGCCGACTCTTCTGCAACGAAACGAGAGTAAAACTAACCACTAACAAGTCCACACGCACTAGCGAGTGCCGTGTCCAGATGCTTCTTGCTCAGCGGCTGATACTCGAGCTCGTATTGAGTGGTCAAGACGGGCAACGTATGCTGCAGATTGGTGAGCTGCTGGATCACCTTGCGACGAGAAGCCAGCAACTCCATACCGTTCGCCTTGTTCACTAGGCGGTCGGCAAATCTAAACAGTAACTCGTATAAACATTAACACTACTGCTGGAATGGCACAATAAACATCAAACTATAATTTTTCTAAGGCATTATGGATCGAAACAGCACATAAGAGCAAAAAAATATGCAACAACTGACTGTACGGCGTCGGAGACTCGAGACTGTGCCAGATCGACCTTCTTGTATAAATCCGTTATCAATTCTTCTTGACTGTCTCGGTACGTCTCCAATTCCTCCAGTTTCTTTAGGCGCATCTCCTCAACCGCTTTCACGATTTCCTTAAAAAAAAAGAAGAGAAATGAATAATGTACGTAAACGTGCTGGAAGTTGGGTATCATCCCGCAACTTCTTCTTGAAAAACTATTGTACGATAAGATAGAAAACATCGGGGGAAAATGGAAAACGTACAAACGCAAATCACTTACAATGGAGGCCACTGGCCACAAACAACAACTTCAAAAAAAAATATACCGTAATATCAAATTGAACCCACCTCAAACGAGATATCGATCTTAGCTTTGGCCTCCTCGTACTGCTGTTGCAGAACCAAGTGTCTGTCAGGAATCGACTCCCACTGTGAGATTGAATCATTCCACTTCTTCTCCACTTTTAGGTACATATCACGCAATTCGTGTTGAATTGCCGACACCACACGAGAATTCACTTCGATCAACTGGAAAAAGACTTGGTTACTTGGTTCTGCCACGCATCGTGTGAAAAGTACTGTATCATGAAAGAGTGCAGTATCAATCAAGAAAAAGCGGCAGAATATACACTCAACTACGGAGATATGTAAGCCGGTGGCTAAACTGGGAGGCATGATGCAGATGCTTTCGTTTTCGTGAAACTTGTTGAATTGTGATGTAAAGAAAAAGACTGTTTTTTTAAATGAGACATACAGTCCCTCTAAGCAGGTTTTTTTTCATAAAGAGCACTCGTTCACAAAGACGCAACTGCACTGTATGGAACACGTACACGTAAATCAACCAAAAGGAGTCACGAACAACTGCAAAAATACTAATTTCGAACACTCACCTTGTGATTAACGTGATCTGATTCCAGGCAAACCTTGCATCCCAAAGTTTCACACGTAGCACATAACATCTTATAGGGTTGAGCATGTGCTGGGCAGAGCACCATTCGTGCCTCGCTACGCTGGCCAGATGAGTCCAACTCGTCGTAAGACATAACCTAAAAAGGAAAAATGATGTGCATGACTGACTGGTTTGACTGCGAAATGCAGCAACTAAAATTGGCGATCAGAATTCAGATAGGAACATCCGCAGATGTAAACCATCAATAAACCATTTACAAACCGCATTAATGCGACAAGGAACGTTTCATTAGTTCACTTGGAACAACAGTAGTACAACATTTTTGTAAGATGGTATATAATAAAGCTATAATTAGTTCACGTGAAATCATAGCAATCAGGTAAAGGAGTATACCTGATGTCCGTCAAACATTCGCATATTTCTGTGTGCTTGTACACATGTGGGGCAGAGATCGCTCGCACACTGCTTACAGACTGCCACGGCCGACTGTTCGCTCTTGCAAGCTCTGCATTTCTTCTCCGTACCGCGTTGTTCATCCACCTCACTGCGACGGACCTTCAATTTTATTTAATAAACAACATGATACTCAAATAAAAACAAGACCGCTAACAAAACGTCCTAGTGAAGGCTATCTATAAATTAATTGCTGGTACACTGGGTATAACAGGACAGCCTTGCGAACACTCTTATTCGTATCACTAATTCTGAATATGCAGCTAGGCTGAAGCTGAAAAATAGAAACCGAAAGATGGACTCACAAAATCAATGAGCATTCCATGCACATATCGCACATCATTTCCCACATGACTCTCTTGAGCACAAATGGGACAGCGAATTACCCCGGGCGGGGTGGGACGCTCCAACCTCTCTGGTGTCTAAAACACAATTTATGTAATCACTTACACGGAAATATACGGAACTGATTAACTGAAAATGGAAAAATACTGAAACAAAACGCTAGCTTTATTTAAAAGCCTGTCTTTAAAAAAACATTTTATCAAGAATTCAAGTTCTTCAATTAAATTTATATATTATTTATAAACCTATGATTACCTCAAGTTCCATTTCGAGAGCACTTTGCTGAGGAGGCAACACTTTGTCACCATCTCTTCTGCCGTCCAGTTGTGCAATAATACAATCTTCACACATTGAATGAAGACAATCAAGGACGCGGGGCTAAAAAAATATACAGTTTTGACACGCATCATACTGTACTGTAATATAAATAACAACAAACGATACCACCAGGACATGGGATGAGCCCGCGACACTCAAACCTCCCACATAAATCTTAGTGAACAACACGTAAGATATAACAAAATAAAGGCAACTAGAAACCAAAACCAACGTTACGATAATCCCTGTGGCAATAGGGACATGTGGTGGGATGGTCGAGTGGAAGTGGTACAGTATCCAGTAGTGGAGAAGAGGAAGTCGATCTGTTCAGCGAGTGACTCACCGACGGCGGACTTTCTATCTGAACATACGACACCTTAGTTGACTTCAGAGAACTCGGGTGCCAATGCCGACCCGCTTTGAATAAATATATTCACCTAATACTAGTTAACTGCTCACGTATATGGGATTATATTCTATAACAACTTATGTCCACCACCCCGAGTTGTTAATTAGGTAGTACGGTAATTGTCATTCCCGGTCCGGTAACTTATCAAAAAGTGTTCATTTGTGTGGGTTAAGTGTTATTTACCTGGCTCGACTTGTTACTGTCTCTTCTGTTTTCCGGAGAATCCGTCCGCGAATTCCCTCCACTGTCTCCCATTTTGGAAATGGGTTTACAGTCAGTCTAGAATAGAACAATCTTCAATTAAAGAAACGAATACTCAATCGGTCTCTCACGTTCACGACAAAGCAGAAAAAATTGTCTCGTGCTCGTAACCAACAAACAACGAGGAATAAGTGCCATATTGCTATCTACGTATCTACACATTAAACACACTAAAACAGTTAACAGTTGAACATATACCAATTTTGAGGTAAAAAATATTACACATGATGAATCAAGACACCGAACGAATACAACTTGCACATGGTTTACGATTATATTTAGTGAGTTGAGAGAGTGTATGGCTCCGTTAGGAAAAGGTAGCGAGGGCGAGAATCGATACACAGATGCAGGGGAAGGACAGAAGAAAGGAATGCAGTGGTGTGGAAATAGTAGGCACACGGCAGAGGCACGGGTGATACAGCCAAATCCAAGATAGACAAGGATAACACAGAGACGCCAGTTCTCTACATGTCTATGCTACAGAGCACAGCCAGCAACAGAAGGTGTTCGCTGTGAGAGCAAGAGTAGCAGGATGGTGGAGGATACAGAGACATGACACCGAGAAAACAGCAAGTACGCTCAACACAAACAAAATTCACAATAAGATACGAAAAATCGTGGAACACAACGAGGTCATAACGGCAGGAAGGGAAAGAACAAGAAAACTGGTGGGAAAACACGTACGTACAACCAAGCAGAGTCACCTGAAAGCGGATAGAATAGAAAAGCGAAAAGAAACATAAATCAAAGTTGAGAAATAAAAATGCAGGTATTAATTATGGACGTACAACCACTTGGTATGAGCAGGGAAAACTGAATTTCTGATATGAATTTTATTGTATTCTACGAAACGATCACAAACATGGCAAAAAGAAAGCCTAGAACAAATAACACCACGAAATAATTTACAAAAATGTACTATTTCAACGCGCACTCAACAATTAACCTGCGAGAGATCCAAGAAAACAAATCGACCGGCTAACGCGAAATAGATAAGAACGCGTGCGTAAACAGTAAACACACAAATTCAGTTATTTATTAATTGTCGTGCCACCGAAACAAACGGCATTCAAGTGAGAATTTCTTATGAACACTTCAATGGAAGGTTTATAATTTCTCAGCTGAATAGCATACACTCGAGAATAAATTCTCGGTGGGACACACATCAATAGGCAGGGAGAAAAGCGCAAAAATAGTAATAATAAAGTGGATAAAATAAAGGTGATGAAACGCAAGAATGCGACAGTTTCACGCTATATTAATCAACCAATCTAAAGATAGGTAATACCCAGGTCTTATGACCACCATGTTAAATTTCTTATACAAACAAAACAACAGAAAACAACATGAGCCAAACTCTAAACTTAGTAAATATCACTTGTAGCCCAAAAAGCAAGAAATGCTTGCCACAAAGAGAGGCATTTGGCAATCATAACCTTCACTCCCCACCACTATTTAGAATACCTCAATAATAGCTCGGTGTTGTGAAGAATAACTCCATTCGGTCATGGTCATGGAACGATGGAACAGAACACAGAATAAACAACACGTGATCACGACCACTAATATCGCCTATCTGGTCTGTCCGGTCTATCCCTGCCGTTTCTATCGTCGGAGCGATGTCGATCACGGTCATCCCGTCCACCACCACCACCACCACCACGCACGTCCCTGTCACGATCACGGCGTTCACGATCCGGACGCTCATCACTGCAAAGGAATGAAACGGTTTACTGGTACGGTATTATTAGCAAGTTTTCATATGCACCAAAAGAAATACAATGAAAGGAGAGCTAAATTTGAGAACACATAGGTGTGTAAACACGCACCGACCATCCGGATTTATTGAGCGAAACGTATTATTGGTTCCGTTAGGGCGCGTTTAAGATGGCCGAAAGAAAGAAAAAAATGCGTTTTCGGCCGTTCAGGTTGGTCGAAAAGAAAATTTTTAATACTAAGGTAAAATGAAAAAATACAGTAATTTTTTTCGGGTTTTGACTGCGTCTCTTGTCTTTGCATTGTCTTTCAAACGTTTTCTTTTCGCCCAACCTGAACGGCCGAAAACGCATTTTTTTCTTCTTTCGCCCATCTTAAACGCGCCCTTATGCTACGGCCAGCTACACACTTGTTGTGTGTGTTACACACAACCTCCAATTTACGCACGGCTAGTGCCTGGATTCTTCCTGATTTGACTTCCAAATAAGCAACAGAAAACCCAAGAATAACCAACCGTCTACTGGTCTCGCGTTCGCGGCTGCGAGATCTATGCCTGCTTCCAGCATGCTTTTCCCGTGACCCGCTCGGGGCACGCTCTCTATCAACAAGTTCAGCCCGGGCCTCCAATGTTGCCCTGCTCTCCTTGGTCCTTCGAGTGTCTCCCTTACCACCTCCAAGCCTTCTGGGCAACCACGTCTTTTGAGTCCGTCCTCTCTCGTAGTCAACCACAACACGTCGTCCATCAATCTTCAGTCCATCAGACTTCTTGTAGGCGGCTGAAATGATGTTCCTTGCATAACAATGCCCAATTTAAGTTTGATAACAATCCACCAGTTCGTCAGCGACAGTACTTCTTACACAATTATGACAAGTGAGGGGAGCAGAAGGGGATGATAGCCCAAAACTAGGCCAGAAGTTAATTGTAAGAAGAGCAAGGGCCTACCGCCTACCAGAGATGCCTACCAAAGAATAAAATGGGGAACGGCAATAAGTGCACGGCTCACCACTTCACTTATCTTTCATTATCCGCTGCGGAAACTCACGGATTTGAATGCGCGATGGAAGACCGTTCGATGCGATAAACTTACCACATCTTACCCCTTCCAGAAAAAGAATTAAAAAGCCTTATTGCCAAATAGATGCAGCCTGAACTTACTGCAGGCAAAACTTTGGGCTAATTGGAGTAAACAGAAAACAAATTTTTACCCTTCTCCATTAAACTTACAAAGCGCCGCCTTCGTTTATAGACCCGACTCAAGAATTAATTTTTTTTTGACAAACAGTTAGTGATAAAAGTTAACTAATAGCTAAGTGACACGAGAAAAAAATAGACACATTTCTTGAGCCTGGTCATAAACAAACCTATGTAACAATGATGGGGAAAACAGGATGGTGCGAATACCGCCCGAACACTGCAATAAACAGCAGTTAGACGTTGTTTCAACTATACGCAAAGCCAAAGCCAAGAGATGGAGATTTAGAGAAAGATTAAGAAAAAGTTGCAATGAGCAGTAGAATCAAGCGATGAACAAACAACGCGCGGAGAAAAAGAAGGAACAAGGAGCTGACCCTAGATTACTCAG
Source organism: Pelodera strongyloides (assembly GCA_036852015.1). NCBI lineage: Eukaryota > Metazoa > Nematoda > Chromadorea > Rhabditida > Rhabditidae > Pelodera > Pelodera strongyloides. The sequence goes on along the minus strand of JAANDG010000861.1, from coordinate 5,885 downwards.
AACGCGTTCAGGATGAACCGACACCGAAAAAACCTTGAAATTAATTTTCAGCATGGACAAAACCACGGCGAAAACATCGATCTCGCATAAAATAATAATGCGCCAACCATTTAAATCGCACAAGACTAATTCCTATTTTAGTTGTAGCCGACTGTTTGTCCCAATTTTAAAATTAATTTTCAGGTTCCAGTCAATCTTTTTTGATCAGTTTCGTCACCCTGAACATGTCCTTAATTATCGCAAAATAACAAGTGGTTTGACAGAAGTAATGTAAAAAAAAGATAGTCTAAGTCACTAAATACGGACAACATTAAACTAACTTGAAAACCAGAGAGGAAGAAATTAACGGCAACCAAGTCGGTAGCCAGATTGGAAAACAACTGACCATGCATGTCGTTCTTATCCCTGTATTCAATAAAGGCGTATCCTCTCGGTTTGTCATTTTTGTCAGAAACCATCACCAGCTTTTCAATCCGGCCAAATGATTCAAACTCCCTCTTTAGCTTCGACTCAGATGTTTCGTAATTCTAAATAGAAATATAATTCTATGGTATCCACAGTGATGACGAAATAAAGGTAGAAGTGTAGAACACTACCCCATTTTGCAAATATACTACCCCAAAATAAAATATACTACCACGTGGGAAAATACTACCCCTGCAATGTGCTACCCCGGAAAATATACTACCCCATTGTAGAATACTACCCCCAACTTATTTTACATAACTACCCCCGAACTTATTTTACATGACTACCCCAACTTTATTTTACATGACTACCCCCACCTATTTTACATGACAACCCCAACCTATTTTACATGGCTACCCCACCTATAATACATGACTACCCCATTTATTTTACATGACTACCCCACTTATTTTACATGACTACCCCACTTATTTTACATGATTACCCCACTTATTTTACATGGCTACCCCATCTATTTTACATGACTACCCCACCTATTTTACATGACTACCCCATCTGCTTTATGTTGGGGTAGTATTGTGCAAACATTTTCCGGGGGTAGTATTCTACCGAAATAGGGGTAGTATTTTTCCAACTGGCGGTAGTATTTTTCGAAAATGGGGTAGTGTTGTAAATGTTTACCTGAGCGGACTACTTGGCAACCCCCATTTTACATTACTACCCCATTTTTGTGAATATGCTACCCCATTTAGGGATTTTACTACCCCATCACCTGGGGTAGTTTTCGTAACTGGGGGTAGTATTTTTACATTTTTGGGGTAGTATTTGTGCAGAATATTTTTTCGAAAAAATACTACCCCTTTGTTGTGGGGTAGTATATTCCCGATTTGGGTAGTATACTACACTGGGGTAGTATTCTACATTTTTACCCGAAATAAATACTGACCAGACAAGTGAGTGAGACAAGGTCCAATAATATAGTCAAGAAAAAACTCACAATTCTAGAAATAAATAGCGTCTTGTATGGGTCCTTGGTGGCGCTTTCATTTTCTGCCGGGTTCCACATAGCAATTCCTTGTTCAATTTTGTAAGCAAGAAGTTCCTCCTTTTCCTTTCGCCGCCGTGCTCTCTTTTCTTCTTTTGTTTCAACCACCGCTTTTGGAGGAGTTTCCGTTGCATCCTAAAATGAAGGAAAATATTCACAAGTTAAATTAAAAAAGAGCGACACTCTTGAATGTTACCTGATTACTTGGCTACCAGATGCAAGTAGAGAAGCGCTAAAGATATTACTACCTCAAACAGATGGACGTATTCGGCTATACCAGACAGCGTGGGTCGTTTTTCGTTCCGGTCAACCAACAGTTCATCAATAGGTTTCCTAAAAGAGATAAATCAACCAAAAAATATGGGTCGCGATAGAACATCTTTGGCTGAATGCACAAACGTCTGTCACCACCTAGTACGAGTACGAGCCAACTAAACCGAATCTTACGCCGAAAGGGCATTCAGCGAGGGCGATATCTTGCTCGTATTGAATATACTTTCTCTAGAGTACGTGCGCATAGCTTCATTATTATGAGTAAGACCCGTCATGCATGATCTAATAGTGTCACTTATCACCTTATGAGCGTAAGAAGTAAGAAGCATTTTACTTTCACCCTTCAAGGTTATTTTTGGGGAGACACTCTGCAAAAGGCCATTGCGTGAAACTACGCTCCAATAATTCATACAACGAACCTAAATGGGATTGGAGGTCGAGGGGCGAACAGTGCAAGTAGGTTGTCGGGTAAAAACGCAGTCATGGTCCTGAAACAAGTAAATAATCAGTGAAAGTTCACACGGCTGGCACTTTGGGCATCGAGCGATGGAGTCAGCAATGTAATGGGAACGTTTAATCAGAAGTAATCGAAAGATAAACATAAAACAAGATTATCCAAGCCAGGCAACCTTCGATTCGATCCCGCCCGCGAAAAACCGAAGAACCGCGGTCGCAAAGGGAAATCTCACGCGTTGCGTGTCTGTCATTGATTGGCACATTTCGAGTTCACCGACATATTTCCTTGACGTCTTCTCCGTTCTGCGCACTTTCCGTGTAAGTTTACTTCGTGCTCACCTTGTTTGAGCATGGACTATTGATAATCTTGAAGCCAACTGAGTCTGGAAGTCGGAAAATGTGAAATTTAAGACCAAAATTCTTAGGTGTTCCATATATGTAATTATATAAATTATGTAATTATATAAATGTGCAGGGTCCTCATAGATTCGATCCCCTGACAAGAGACTAAATAGATCTTCATTGATAAAAGTAACAATACTAATAACCGGGTAGAACTAATTACTCTATTATCACAAAAAACTCCATATTTTCAGTCGGCTGACTTCACACACACAAATGCTGACTTCTTCCGATGTACCGCGAGAAATGGAGCACTATATTGTGGAGGTTAGCCCCGTATTCCTAAAAGAAACTTTTAAAAATTGTTTGGTCTTCAGGGGTAAATGTTTGTCATCGGTTATCTTCTCTATAATAAGAGTAACTCCTGCCGACATGCTCAACTTTACATTCTAGGATGTGATGGAAGGCGATGGGGATGAGATGACTACCACTCACTACCTTGAGGAGGTAGAAGTTCAGGTGGGCACAATTATATTTAAAGTAGATAACGGCCAGTTTTGAAAGTACGATGGTCAACTGCATTCCTATGTGTCTATGCTAAGTGAGCCCGAATTGAGGTCGATTTTTTATTTTAATAATACACATTGACTATATGATGCACAGGAGTGTATTTATCCCAAGTCCGTGGTGTATGATTCATGGGAGTGCATTTCTCAAAATCCGTTTTAAAAACCGCTGTTATAGCGCTTTGACTTCACTTTATAATGTACTCCACCTTGTAGTCCGTACTTGCCAACTTAGACCTTAGATCAAACCTAACCTGCATGACTGGCTCAAATGCAGAGGTTGTCGGACCCTGACGCTGATTGATGGGGATTCATTGTAATCATTAAGATCGACAGTGTCACACAATATTGTTTGAATAGAAATAAGACCGCCTATTTCGGTCCAGCTACTACTGTACTCTCATCTCTCACCTATACTGCAGTACCCCAGCACCGTGTTTTCCACTTTTCTTTGAGTTGTCCACATACGATGAGGTAATCTTTTAGGATACCGATGAGTACGGTGGTATGGATCTTCACATGTATGATTCCATCGTTATCTTCAAGAAGATTGGAAGATTCCCTCCACATGTGGAGCAGGGAACAGAGAGAGCGGGCTTCGCACACTGGAAGTAAGTTATATCACACCTAAGTGTAAACATTATAGGGTGCCCGTGGAAGCAGGTCATCTAATTTCTGAGGAAACTTGGACGGTGTGCGACCTACTCCGGTCCCGCGATGGATGGGTCGCCATACCTGGGCCACCGGTTCTTTGTAGGCCGCGCACCGTCCAAAGTTTCGCGTTGGCGGGGTAGCATCCCATAGATCATAGTGTCAGAACACCGCACATATCTTGAACTTTTATCCACGATATCTGGAATCATCAAATACCCACCCAATAAGTTATTTCTCCGATTCTTGTGTAAGAAAAGTACAGGATTACGAAACCACAATGCATAATTACCAAAATCGGGCGTTCTTCGCGAAACAAGATCAACACAGAGGTACCGTAGTCTGAACCTAAAAGCGCATTTTGCTCGGCTACGAGTTATTATAGTGCATACTATTAGGATATACGTGCCACTCTTTTCAGGACAAAGTGTACTAAATTCATATTGTCTTCTGATAACGAGACACTGCTGTACTACAATCCAAACGGACCGGTAAGCTTTCATCTTATGTCTTGTGAGTAAACGATAACGGAACACAACTTTTCACGCGTGTATTTGGTTTTGTTAGTCCTTAATGTGAACAATAGATAGTGATTGTGACACACAAATTACATTCGTTGATTACTCGTCAACATTTACTTTATTTGCTTTCGGTCTTTTACACGACTTCTAAGTAAGAGATACCCTTGGCTAAGTTCCCTTCGGGGCCTTTCGCCATCTTGGGGTGCCATGGTGCCATCGACCTCGTCTTCTGACTGGATTCTCCTCTTTGTATCTGTGTCAATGATTGTAGAATCTCTTATTTAGCTGGGCGATCACCCGAAGATCGTTGTCAAACGGGGTGAGACACGGCGAGTTGTGGAGAGGATTCATGACATGATCGGACATCTGGGCATGAAGAGAACGTTGGTTCTATACCATACAGTCACACTTCTCCCCGTTCAAACATTAGCGATTTACGATAAATCTAAGGGAAATAACACCATAAGTATCCCTTACCCTAATTGCTCTTAGCACCTAATTGCGCTACAATGTGTTGTATTAGCTGTTATGTAACCTTCAAACTTCATTATATTGTAGGCAATTCACAATTATCCGCAAATTGTACTGGCGATCGATCAAGAACGATGTCCGTAACTACATCAATAGCTGTGATTTTTGCTTGCAAAAGAAGCTTGAGGGAAGGAAGATATTCAAGGCCCCCATCGATTTGTTGAGTAAGTCCTTTTAACAGAGCACTTTGTCTGCACCAAACTGTACACACACTCAAACGTGTCAATCAGGGTCGTAGAAAATCTTACGCACACTTGTGTTCTGCTTGTGTTATGGTGTGGAGCAGTGGATCTCTTTGATAAAGACCCGCAGCGGTATTCGCCTGAGAACGGTTCCACGGGTTACCGTAGTCAAGAGCGGAAATATTCTTTTTTCGTGTCGTTTTCTGACAATGGTAGCTAGTGGCAAAGTTTGTCGCGGAAGAACTCTGCGTGTTGCTGCCATACTTGAATGCGGTTAAGGTATTAAGAAAAATAAAGAAAACTTGAGTCATTGGAGTGCTTATCTTTGTAGGCGAGGACTTCGACCTCATCGTCTCAGTGCGGAGTCAGGAAGACGTCATGACGAATGGAGGAGATAGATTGGTAAGCATTAGTTTCCTTTAGCAAATCTCTATTCACTAATACGAGCAGTGTATAACACAACAGCACTGTCCCTATTTTGGCTTACAGTACTTTCAACAAATCTCTCAGCGTTTGCCCTTTTTTTCCAAGGAGTGTTCACGTTTCAATTTCTGAAGGTTTGAATCAATTTTGTTGATATTTCAGCTGTTTTCCTTGAAAGGAATTGATGAGGAGGCGGTGCGGATGGCTGCTGTTCAGAGGATGACACCCTACACATTCAAGGAAACTGTCAACGATCAAGAGCAAAGCCTCAAGATCTTCCCCTCCGTTGTAGGCCTTTTCACTGTAGTATACGTATACACTATATTTGCATTTTGAGACTAATGAGCTTCCAAGTATGTTTAAAATTTACCGTATTTTGGAACGAGAAAATTCTTATAAGTTCTTGTATTACATATTCTCGTAGATCCAAAATACGGTAGAGTTGAAAGAAACACGGAAGTTTTTT
>JAANDG010000860.1:0-45781 GCA_036852015.1 Pelodera strongyloides | reverse complement strand
TTTTTTGTAAAGATACTTTTTTAAATATTGACCCGTTTAATGGAAATTTAAAAAAAGTAAACATACATTCATAGTACTCACCGCTCCGGTAATATCAGTGTTCAGTTGGTCATCGTCTGAACCGGTTGATGTCTTCATAATGCTCGCACCGCCCTGAATATTATTGATTTCCACTATTTATAATATCACCATTCTGGCACCATTCATGCAGAAAAACTCCATGAAAACACTGTACAGTGATCAACATAGACCTATCATTCATTCAGTCAATATATCAACCAATCGATCAATGAAGCATATCCAATAACTCTACAGACCTTCCTACTCTTCCTTTTATTCCTATCGGAGCTGCCTCCGCCCGGGGGAGTCGGTCTCTTCAACTTCGGGTATTTGATCTTGGCAATGGAATGCCCAGTCCACCTTGGTTTCTTGCCTTTGTCAACCTTTTGTTTCTGAAAGTGAAACATAAATAAACTTGCCAAACGTTGAAGGTATAGTATTGGATTACTGCCGCGATACTCATCTTGCCAAAGCTTGGCAGATTAGAACTATTCAGCTACTATACAATGGCGATTTCTATGGTCCACGTATCAATAAGTGATTTTATTTAAATCCTCGTGCCCTGCTAGCTTTCTCTGTCACTCCTCTCCTGTCCCTGTCTCTCTAATATTCCTCCCGTTTTCTTTTACGTATTCTTTTATCTATCTCATCAAGTAATCTCACCACTTCAGACAATATGGTCCTGAATACAAGGTAGTTGGGCAGCGAGTCGAAACTGAGGCGTTCAATCTGCTCCAACATTGGTTGGAATTCATGCGGAGTGAACTTGAAAAAGTTATCGACCACTGATTCTAAATGACACTTGTGAACCATGTAATTAGATCAGATACTTTACCACACGACGATTTTTTGTTGGTGATTGCAAACTCTCTATATCTCTATCTCTCTCTCTCCCTCTCTATCTATCTCTATCTCTCTCGACGCATTACTCTCCTTTTCTTTAATGACTTTCTCTCTTTCATCTCTTCTGGCCCTCTTCCAACCTACTCTGGTTAGCAAAGAGTCCCTCCTTTTTCTTCAACAAGTCATCTTCAGGCTTCGGCTTCCATCGCCAACGCGGCTTCCATGGCGGCTGCGCGTCGTCGAATATATCAGCGACCAAGTAGAGCCTAAAAAAGTTGAAAAGTCAAGGTCAACATCGCCCCGTTAAACTGCTCAACAACACGTACGCGGTACAAAAGGAGTATAAAATGGAATGCAGACTGGTTAAACATATAAATAGGAAGGAATAGGTTTACGCTAAGGATGAGATGTAGGTTTAGACATCGACTCGACAGATATATGCTCTCAAGTTGATTACATCGGAATATATTCCTACCAGCTTTCCAAGTCGTCCTTCCGTCCGTAGTCCTGTCTTCTGTGTGTGGCACGTGAACAGTAAATGAGATTGCCGAGGAACGAGGCCTTTGGTCGCTGTTTTCTGTAGGAAATTAATTTCACTTGGTATATTAGGTCGGCACTATACTATGAGCATTAATACTTGGTGTATGTTTGGGCTGAACTATCATGTTAGATAGTTGTCGTCCACGAATCCTATTTCAGAGTCAAATTATCGCAAAATAAATAGTATTGAAATTCCTACAATGGCTTGCCGGTAGCTTTATCGGTGAACCGTCGTAGCCGTCCGAGATGTACCATATAAACCAAGTTCTCCTGTTCGTTCATACCCATACAAAATGCTGCCGGCGAGAGATCTCTGAAATAAATAATAGTGAATAATTTTCGGTGTAAGAGGTCAGGCACGTGTGAATTGGCATGCGAAGGGCGAAAATTAATCGATAAACCAACCCGTGCACAAAGCCAAGTTGGTGCAAATGCTCGACTGCGAGATAGGTTTGGATAGCCACGTCTATAGCATCACCAGCTCTGAACACACCATTCATTATGTATATGAAATTTGCCCATGATCTCTGTTTTTTTTGTTAACTGGCTTTGAGACATATGCCGGCCGCAAAAACCGGGTGTTATAACGCTTTAAACTTCTAGAAATGTTATAAGCAACCGCCAATAAGTACGTAAAATAAAAGCATGCCAGTTATGCTTAAGTCAGCGTTGATATTCAGCTAGATGTTGTAGGCTTGCAAGTATACATAAACTGCTGGTAACTTAGTGCCATAGCAAATAACTTACGGTAAGTTTGCGTGTAAATAATATCTGCGCAAATTTGGAAGCGTCGGACCAACGTGTTGACAAACAACGTACTGCATCTTGCCCTCGTGACCTTCGGCCACTTTTCTAAATATCAATCGATAATCGGTGTCGATCGATTGGTCATACGTCGTTTAGGACTTTGCCTTTATCACCTATCATGGATGTTACTCCATGTGTGCGTATAGAACGTTCGTCAGGTCAGGGCCCTCCTTTTGAGCTCGTCCGAACTACAAAATTTAACAGCAAGGCTAGTCCCAAAGAGCGTCGTCGGCACAAGTCAGGTCTCGCGGACGAGTAATTCAATGGTCAGGAAATTAAAATTACATTGTTTTAATAAAGGGACAGGCCCATCAAAGTAAACCTATATTTACGATACGTTCATAATGACTATCAAGCATTTTTATTACAATATATACAAACTAAATTCACCATTATTCGCCCTGGAAAACATTTTTCCAATGCGCTCAACGCATATGTATACCATAAAACTGCAGATTTCAAAGCTATATATGCAAATCTATATATATAAAAATTTCAAAGCTATATCTTATATATAAAAGAGTAACTGTAGCCTAATTTGCATACCGATGTGCGTTACGGAAATGCAAATTTCGTGTTCGGGTATAAAAAGAGTTTCGCAGCTCAATATCGAAGTATGCATACGCAATTGTTTTATATTATGTGAATTTCTTATGATACGTTTGAAACTTTGTATATAAGTATGCCCATGCTAAGCCAATCATATTTGATATTTCCATGTAAGTCGCCGCAGGCGGCGTGAGCCGTCTGGTATATATATAAATTTAATCGCATTATAATTTCAAGATAAATTTGCATAGACGACAAGGATACTTGCGGCTTTATGTATGGTATACATTTAAGCTGAGCGCATCGTAAAAAAGTTTTCCATGGCAAATAAATGTGAAATTTAGGTTGTATATATTGTAATAAAAATGCTTGATTTGATAGTCATTATGAACGTATCGTAAATATAGGTTTACTTTGCGGGCCTGTCCCTTTCTAAATTACTCGATACCTTCATAGAAAGTCATTGGATCTTAGTCACTTCGATCTTACAATCTCCCCTGAACATTTAAGCGGACAGAAATAAGGAGGAAAGCAGAAACAACGTACAACAAGTAGTGTCTTATAACCTCTTCCTTTTTCCCTTCGAGTTCGGTCCACAGTTCAGCGAGTGTCTAGAAATAGAGAACGTTGTTATTTGTTAGCTGGAAAGAACATTTAACAAAGGTATTTTACAATTACTAGTTTTTTTACGCACGCATTTTTACATTACGCATTACATTACATTTTTACATTACATTTTTACTTACATTACATTTACGCAGGACCACGCATTTTTCCCCAAATACTCAGTGAATTTTGGTCCTGTAAAAGGGTCCAAATACGGTTTCGAATGGTTTCGAATCAGCACCAGCACAAGCTCACCTTGAGATGTTTATGATGTGGCAGAGCGTTGTCGGCTTCGGTGAGCAAGTAGTGCCTTGTGCCGATGCTTTGTAGTCGAACACGGTAGGAGTCACCAAATTCACCATATCTCACCAGTTCTTCGACTTCAAAGCTGAAATAGAGGAAAGATAAATATGGATCGGGTTCGACCCACCTTTGAATTGTTTACTTATTTTATTTTCATAATACGGTGTTGTGTGAGCACAAGCAACTTCAGAAAACTTGAAACATAGTTTCTACCGTATGCCGGAGTTGTTAACCTGCGATGAGATAATTAACCGTATACACAGTAACACCACAACTGGGAAGAGAAACGAAAAACTATGACGTCATAGTCATAAAATGGTGTAGTGTGAGTACGGTAGATTCTCGAGGACGTATTTCCTATGTAGCACCACACCTTTTGCTTGTAATGTAACGCGGTTTACGGTGCAAACTTGTAAGTTATATCGTAAGTTTCTTCCGTATGCACAGGACTTGTTGAACTGAGATAATAAACCGTATTAGCAAATAAAGACTCACATTTTGCCGCCGGTCTTTAGTTGGTCGCCTCGCTTGAAGATTTTATGTGTGAATTGAACTGGCGGACCCTCCTCTTGGCCCTAAACATTAGTTCATGGCATGAAGTCACGCTAGTAGAGCTAGTACTGCTAAATTAATAAAATTAAAAAGAAACTTCTGAGATGCTAAAGGCAATGATATATCCTTTGGTGTGAAGAATGAAGCAATAAATATACGAAAATAGTTGAAAATTCGTACTTGAGGGGCCGCATTGTCCCCCATTCGTTATGAAGAAAACCACCGTGTATGGGAAAATTACAGATCCTAATTGTATTTATACTGTGTAATTAGAATTTGTTGCAGTAAATAGGACAGGATACATATGTACGATTCTGATCATCTCATGATCACGTACTGTTATCATATATCAGGATCATGATCATCATGAGCACACTTGTTTATTGTACAATTGTATTGATGTAAGTAAGATTGTAAGATTTGTTTTCATACGTTTTACTTGCTTGTATTCTGCTTATCATTTCGTACGTTTTCAAAGTTAGCAAACTACGCCGGAAGCTGATAAACGTTAATACATAAATAATTATGTTACGCTTCAAGGGCGTGCTCCTTTTTAAGGGTAGTTCAATAGAGTGTTCAAAGAGGCTTGAGCACAGTAGAAAATGGACGTGATAATACCGTCAGCTGCTTTCAGCTGTAACGGTTTATCGGAAGACCACCAAGTTTTTGTTACTGTCTCGCACTTGAAGAATATTTGTTTCATAAAAATTTATTTTATTGTCAAAGAATATAAAATAGGAAATGTCTATTAAAATGGAATAATAACAAAAGGAGATCTTTGGGAGATGAGATAGGTACAGGGTGAGATCACTGGCTGGCCATCATAGGCAAAATACACAAGTTTGTAAATCTGTGAATGAATATTTTCATAATATGTACTGCGGAGCGACTCAGTTGGTTACAGTGTTATAGATTGAGCTCTGACTACCGTATACTACAATGGAAGACACATCGTCAATTATTATTGAAGTAGTACAGACTTTGCGAAGTGGTTTCAGTGAATGGACAACCTTCCTCGGTTGTATCCTCACTGTTCTCTGCGAGCGTTCTCTCTTTCTCTTGTGAATCTGAAAAAGTAGCCATCGAATTGGAAAGTTATGAAAATTACGCCCTCTCTGGGATGAGACCCCCCCCCCACTGTGTACAACTTCATATGGCACTTAGATACGCGGTGATAGAGTTTTATTCTTAATTGGTTTATTAAATCTTTCTTTTACGATAGATGCGTACCTGAGGATATCTGTGAGAGTGGGTCTGGAGCGTTGTGCCCACAATACTTCATTCTTGTCCAACATCATATTGCGGCGCAGATCGAATTCACGAGGGAAAACCTGCAAAATCAAAAATCATACTTTTTTTGTTCAAAGCAAATTGTTCACAAAATTCCTGTTCTGCAATTTATAGTTCAACACTAGCGCGTAGAATTAACAGTCTCCCCAAAGAAGTTGCTAATTCACAGACCTTTGAGGAATTTATTAAATACAACTTAAATAATCAGCATAATTTAAAGGGTCAGGCCCATTTCAAATGACCCCTATTTTTGATGGTCAAATATAGTAGGATACGATATTTTTCTAATTTACAAGCGCAAAATTCACGCAGTATTCAGCAATTTACCATTGCCAGTCATACCCAACTATTTATCGCAGTTGTCACTCCCCTTCGCGCTAATTGGCCAATCTCGCAATTGCCACGCCCAATAGAGCATATTGCCCAATAAGCGCGAAGGGGCGTGACAACTGCGGTAAATAGTTGGGTATGACTGGCAATGGTAAATTGCTGAATACTGCGTGAATTTTGCGCTTGAAAATTAGAAATATGTCGTATCCTACTATATTTGACATAAAGATTCAGACGGAATCATCAAAAATAGGAGTCATTTGAAATGGGCCTGACCCTTTAATGTTTACTTTTATTTCTTAGTACTTTATTGTCTTCTCCTTTTGTTTTACTGTTCGCATCGTCTTTTTGGCTACCATTAAATAAAGAGTTATATAGCTCACCGGGTCATCAGCAATTCTGCCAATTGGTTTCGTGAAATCCCAAACTTGGCGATAAGGCGCCGGGGCGGCATCGCGACTCTGCTGCAGTTGGCTCATCAGCATTTCTAACGATTCTCGTTCGCAAAATGCTAAATTAATTCAATACATTGTGCACAGCAATCGGTTGTCGTCTGGATTTTCTGATGAAAATAATATTGGTAAAAAAGTTCGGTCACGGCGTACCGTAGTTTCGCCAAGTGTGCGCGGATATATATGCGCACAGTAGGCGCGCGAACCTTTCCCCTAATAAGCCTCAACAATAAAAGTATCTAAAGCTTACCAAGTTGTATGGCAGCCAGAAAAGAAATGAGACCAATGATCGAGTTCATCATTGTTCCGATTAGATTGATAGATGAGTATCGTCCAATAAAATGATCTCTAAACGATCAAGTAGTTGTCGACCTCGAGAGTATCGAAATGAAACTTCCTCGTGTGTTGCCTTGTATAAACGGTAAGTGTTATCGTTCTCTTTGGCGCGCTCTGGTTTTATACGGGTTGGCACCAAGCACCGCCCACTTCGGTCTAAGAAAAGAACACTACCGAAGTTAATAATCAACGATGACGTGCATTTTTTGATGAGATTTTGAGGGGAGTTGCGGACGAAGCTCCTCCCCTTTTTTAACGTGTGACTTGAACTTGCAATGTTTTTCAATAAGCTGCGTTCGGATGTCCGCAAAGATTGCCTTATTCTGAGTGCGATTTGAGTGCAGGGATATTAATGGCTCCATGACACTTCAAGCAAGTCTTTTCGAGGCTAATCACTATGTAAAACGTACTAAAAATGAAATCCAAAATAAGACAATACAGTTGTACAGATACAGTTGGATTCGGAATACGCGCTTCATTACTCGGATTCGGAGATTCAGGATAATTAGATTCGGAATACGCTTCATATATAAAGGTGCCGGGAAGTGAATCAAATGTCAACTTGCACACACCGTATCTAGATTCAGCTGTATTGTAGTTTTTTGGATTTCATTTTGAGCACGTTTTATCAGTGTGATGAGTCTCGAGAAGACTTGCTTGAAGTGTTATGGAGCCTTTTGCGCGTAACTGCCACACCTTTAATCGCTCAGCTTATAGGCCACAAATACGCCGCTTGAAAGCCGTGGACACGGGGTTCATTTGCTCCAACATTTGCGAATCGAGCCGATTGCTCATGTTTCGCACGTGTGATTCGATTTGACCGAGAACTTCTCCTGTACCTGATCTGGAGAATATAATTATTAAATAATAATTTCATTGACAGGAGAGAAGTTTTAGCACTTCCTCGTGGACCGATCGGTTACATCGAGTTTCAAACCTCAAATCTTCATTTTCATATTTATACTATTTGGACTACCAAAGGTGGTCAAAACACAAGGGAAGTTCACATACTTATGGAATGAACTTATGTTTCAAGAACTATCTCGTTTGATACATTCAAAGCCTATAGCTTATCCCGCTGAAGTTTTGAGCAAAGTAGAAGACAAGTTAGTGAAGACTAATTAGTTATCTTCAGACTGTGCATAGGAGGAAAATGCCAAATATGTATGGTTTATTGAAAGCGAAATACCAGCCGGTTTTTGAAAAGCATCTCCAATATCTGCAGTTGTGCTAGGCTAGGCGGGGTCGAATTGGGGTCTATTTTTTATTCGCGTTTCAAAAACCGGCCGGTATTTCGCTTTAACACATTGAGCTGCTGTATGCAGAAGGACTTCCTTTTTTATGTGATTGCACTTGTACTCTGCACTTGTACATATTGTTATCTAATACGAGTATACAAGTGCAGTACTTATGAAAGATCACCAACAATTCTTAAAGATTTCTGCACAAAAATCACGATACTGGTCCAGAGCGCACCCGATGATGACGTAGCACCCGCGCGAACTATTCTATGCCTTTCGCGCAATGCGGTTGGAAAACCTCTAATCATTTCAAATGATTGATGGGATAAACTTTGATACTTCACTTATCACTCCCGCGACTGGGAATCACAAAAACGAGAATTGTTTTTATTGACGATTGAAGTGTAAAAAGAATGAAGAAGTAAATAATAAGTGGGTCCCGTCCTTTAAAGTTCATTGTTATCGTACGGTGGGATGTTTTTCACTGAAATCGACTTTATTGTGGAAACTGATTGGGGGTTTTCAATGCTAGTACACTTGTCCTAACTATATGGCTTTTGTAATGAAATAACTTAAAAATGAGAACAAAATAAAGTGCATCCGCCAAACAAAACACTTTAGTGGAAATTCTATTCATAGTTGTACGCAAAGAGCAAGGGAGACCTTGACATGATGAACTTATTATAGACCTATGAGACAGTAATAAGGCTTACAGTAAGGAAATCACAATTGGTGACAGAGGAATTTTCGCGCTCCCGTAACCAGGAATTCGTACGTCCCTCCCATGTTTTCAACGACGTTACAGTTACACGCGAGACTAGTACCTGTGTTGCGTGAGTTATAGGGTTTCAAAGTATCCCCAAAAACCGGTGTGATTCTGTCAATACTACCGTATTTTTGCACGAAACCTGCGTAATATGAAAAATTACAAAATATTCTCGTGTAGTTCCAAAATACGGTAAAATTTTCAGCGGGCTTAGAAACGTTTGAAACCTTGAATACTTCGAAAACGAGAAACGCGCTAGTCACCCCGTCACGAAACGGATGATCATATGAGTTTTGATCTTTCAAACTCCGATTGGTAAGAACGTCACTAATATATCAGAGATAGAAACGGAATCGATCTTCCTCCTATCATTATCACCATCCGTTTCGGTTTGGAAACGAAAACGGGGAAGTTATATCACGGGATCATATAGCAAGGTGCTGCCAGCTATTTTCCGAAATGAACATAATTTCGTACAGGCCGTGACTTGAGGGGTCGAAACGGTAGATATTTCAAATTACAGTATATTACAAACGATTACGACGAAGCAACCGAAGAAAGCTTATTCTGGCAACCGTTTGGTACCCCCAGTACGACTCTTATAAGATCTGGAATTTATTACAATCTTATTCTTTCCTGGGTATTGCCGTGCTATTTAATATTTAAAATTAATCGTGAAAAGTTACAAATGTGCTGACTCGCACTTTGTATAGGGATAAACTATATAGTGAGCACCAAATATCCATTACCTTCTTTATATTCTATTAATATAATCCTCACTATATGGTTTATCAAGATCAATATCCTTATTGAGTTCACATTAGTTTCAATAAGCACATTTTCCCACGAGTGTAATATAAACAAAGGATGCACTTTGACCAATTTGAAACTGACCAAAGTCAGTAAAACGTTAGAGACTGCGCATTATGAAGAGAATTAGTCTCGCCCCCGTGAACCTACAAAAGTGATGTAATTTCGGGATAATGAGATTATGAGATAATAGGCAAATGAAGGAGGTGAAAAGGAAGTAGACAGTTTTAGACAGTATTATACTTCTGTATACGCAGGAGGTAAAAACTGGCCTTATCCAGACACGCCCATAATTATCCGGTACTTAAGCCCACCCCAGGCTTAAGCGGGATCCATCTCTAACAACCTTCAAAAGCGTGTGTGGTGAGCTTAAGTGCTCCCGCGATCGCTTCATCTCTACCTCAATACAAGACGTGTGTGGTGAGCTTAGTTGCTCTCGCGATCGTCCTTGTATTACGTCGTCACCTAAGACCCGTGTGTGGTGAGCTTAATTGCTCTCGCGATCGGTGTCTTACTTCCACTTGTTTTGTGTATTTGGTTGTGCTGAATAAATCTGTTCTATAAACAGGTGTTTATTGACGCAGTCCAGCCGCATCACAAGACACCAGGTATTGTCACTAGCGGTGGTGACAGTACATTTGGTGCACCTGGGATCTCAAACCAGGCTAAAAGACCCGCGTGGCAGGAACATATTTCCAATCCTTCGCTTCAACTCCTTGCTTCAAGAACGTCGTCAGCCGTTCACCTGAAGGAGGATCATCAGTCGATATGTCCCAGACGAAGGTATCCAGCAAGAAGAGAGCCGTCACTACGGCGCAGACGTCTCTGGCTGCAATTTCGGATCAACTGAGGAAATACGTGGAAGAAAACGCTCAGTTCCCAAACGATGCAACACAGCTCCTATTATACATCGAAGGCAGGAGGAGCCATCTGAACAAGGGCCGTTCAGTTCTCGAACTTGGTCGAGCTACGCTCAAGGAAAAGTTGGATGAACTGTTCGAGGCCATTGATGAGGAGGACGACAACCAGGCGGCAGCTGCGGACGAATACGCAGAGCGAGCGGAAAAGGTCGAAGACGAGAGCGTAAATTTGATTTATTTTCAAAATCATTGAACGCCTCGAAGAGTTGACTACGCAGCAGCGCATCTCTGCTGAAATACGCAGACAGGCTGCATCCCCGCCGTCTCGAGGAACGTCGCCACCAGTGCCTTCCGACGGAGCCAGGGCACTGGCACCAGCCAGCAGCTTCCGGCTGCCTGAAATCGCATTGCCTACCTTCGATGGAGAGGTGGCCAAGTTTGCCGAATTCTGGAGCGCATTTGAACAGGCCGTTCATGCAAACCCAGCCATGACAGCTCCTGTGAAGTTACAATATCTTCGCACCCTACTGAAAGGCCAAGCTCTGACAGCCGTCAGGAGCCAGCCATTCACGGAGGAGGGTTACCGTCGCACGGTAGACCTAATCAGGGAGAGGTTCGGCTCCGACCTCGTAGTCCGTGAGGAACTGCTGAAGAAATTGATGAGTCTCCACCCGACGAACGCCAAAGGTTCTGCAACTCTCCTCAACATCATCGAGGACCTTGTGTGCAAACTAAGGGACGCCGGAGAACCCGTGGACAACCGGTTGTTCTTGGAGACCATAACCCGGAAATTCAACAACGACGTAATCGAGCGTGTTATTGAAGCCCGTCTGGCCACTCCTGGGCCCATGTCTGCCGAACAACTGATGACGATACTTCGCACAGCCATCAACTACTTGGAAATGAAGGAGAAGTTTTCCTCGCAGTTGAAAGTGCAGCCTGTCGAGATGAAGAAGCATTCAGAAGACGTGGCCGATCGCAGACCCGAAAAGAAGGACTTCGGACAGAAGAAATCCAACTTCCAGCCGAATGGACCTCAGGAACGAGCGGAAAACACCCAGCAGCCGTCGCAGCCAAGGAAGAGTTTTGGGTCATGGACACCTCCATCGCCTCCCTCTGCAGCAGCTACAACAAACAATAAATGCTTCGTTTGTGATGGCGCGCACAGCCCATCCAGCTGCCCTCGGCCAATTTTCGCCAAGAGAGACGCCTTTCGTTACCAGAAGCGATGCTACAAGTGCACCGCCACCGATCACAGGGGCACTGATTGCCAGAAGGTCTGCAATCACTGCCAGGGAGCACATCACGTCTCGCTGTGCATTCGTCAGTCGGAAGAAAAGGAACGGAAGAACGTTACCGCATCCGTAGCAGTCGCCAGGGAAAAAGAAAGTACCAAACGACAGAGAAGCTATCGGAAGCGACAACAACGGAATGCCAGGAAAGTCTTCAAAGGCAAACCCGACAAGTCGCAGAGCAGAAAGCTCGTTTCTCGAAACGAGCAAACAGCTCATTCGGAGGACCTTTCAGTGTCGAAAGTCCGGGTCGAGGAAAAGCACCACACTCAGGGTGCTCCTCCCGCAACTCAAATCGCCAACGAGTTGAATGGACAGAGCACCAAGGAAAACACTCACAATGGGAACGCCAAAAGAGGACGGCAGCAGGAAGCAGATACCGTGGTTAGTACATTGTTGGAGAACGGCTCCTTGGGCACTCACGAGAACACCAAGGACGCGATAGCGGCCATATCCGGTGGATCCGAAATGATCGTCGGAAAGCTGAGTATCCGTGGACAGAACGGAGCTCTCCCAGCAACTGTCTTCTATGACACCGGCTGCACTTGGACCTTCGTATCTGCACGATTCGCAAAACGATTGGGAGCCAAGAAGCTGAAGACGCATCACCTGAACCTGCAGACCTTCGACGTCAACAAGCAGCAAGACTTCTCGGAAGTCGAGCTGGTCGTGGACGCAGACAATCATGTGTATAAAATCGCTGCCCTGATCACACCAAGCATTCAAGCAACCCTGCGACCCACGCTTCCATCCAAGGACGATGCCGAATACATCTGCAAAAGAGGACGGCAGACGGTATTCTCAGGAAAGGATGAGTTCAACGTGGAACCGGACCTTATTGTCGGACTGGGATCAATGCTCAAGCTGTGCGATCTAACTGGGATCGAATATCTTCCATCGGGTAACCTGTGCCTCCCCACCGTCGGCGGAGATATCATTATCAAGGACCCAAGCAACATGGAAGGAACGATCGCAAATATGGTCTTGAAAGGCAAGGAGAACGAGCCTGACAAAGATGCAGATCGACCGGTCATCGTCGAACACGAAGCTCGACCAGAAGAGAACTTCCTCGACAAATACTGGGAAGTTCAACTCGAAGGAGCAGAGGCGTCGGTCCCCAAAGAGAAGGTCAAGGAAGAGGGACAGCAATTGCTTCGGCAATTCTTCGAGAATACAACGAAGTACCAGAAGGAGAACAGTCAAGAGCATATCTCGGTGCGCTTACCTGTCGAGGAAGAACAACGGGAGTCATTGAGCGTGAATTACGGAATCGCTGCAAAACGCCTGGAGAGCTTCCTACAGAAGAGCAAACCCGGCGTACTGCAAGCCGTCTCCGACCTCTTCGACGAGTATCTGGAGCGGGGCATGATCGAAGCCGCGTTCCCTCAACGGAAAACCGGCCCTCCTGGAGAAATCTGCTACCTTCCGCACCATTGCGTCGTAAAGATGGACAAGGCGACGACGAAGATCCGACCTGTCTTTGACGGCAGTGCGGCCGAAAAGGGCAAGAAGAGCCTCAACTCCTTGCTGCCTACAGGACACGACGCTGTCTCCAACCTCACAGGAATTCTTCTGCGAGCGCGTGCAGGAAAGAACCTCGTAACGGGAGACCTCGAAAAAGCCTTTCTCCACGTTCGTGTAAACGAACTGGATCGAGATCTTTGCCGATTCCTCTGGATTCGCGACGTCACGAAGCCACCGTCGAGGGACAACATCCTTGTCTATCGTTTCAAAGTCTTGCCATTTGGACTAACAAGCAGTCCCTATCTGCTCAACCAGGCAATCAGATACCACCTGGATAATGGCGGACGGTGGATTGTGCCACCTTGGCTGAAGAAGGAACTCATGGATTGCACCTACGTAGACAACGTCATCGTGTCCACAGATGAACCTGTGAGCGGTCACATCATGGACCTAAAGCGTTTCTTCGAGACATGCGACATGCGCATACGGGACTTCAGCTGCAACAACACCGAATTCCTGAACCTGCTCAAGGACAACGAACGTGACAGCTCGAACGGCCCCATATCACTGCTTGGAATCCAATGGGACAGAGAGAGTGATCAATTATTCGTCAAGGCAAAGGTGAACGTCATGGATACACTGACAAAACGCAGACTTGCCAGTGTAATCGCAAGCATCTTCGATCCCCTAGGGTGGCTAGACCCAGTAATTCTTCCACTTCGCCTCCATCTACAGGAGCTTTGGAGAAGGAACATTCCGTGGGATACGGAACTAAAGGAAGAAGAGGAGCGATTCCGACAGACAGCAGAAAAAATTGATGGAACAATTTTTCGCCTTCCACGACACGCAGAACTTGCATCTGCCAACCTGGTTGTGTTCTGTGACGCTTCGGAAAAAGCATACTCCGCAGTGATCTATTCCACGACAGGATCTGGAAAAGCTCACTTGCTCATGTCACGCACAAAGCTGGCTCCGCTCAAGGAAAATTCCACAATTCCAAAGTTGGAGCTGCAAGCTGTGACGCTCGGAATGCGACTCCTTCGACACGTATCGGAAAATATCCCCACTCAACGTGCACGAAGCTGTTTTGTCTTCACCGACTCGACCATCGTGCTAGCGCAGCTGAACAAGAAAGAGCTATCGACCCGAGAAGATGGCGTATTCGTGTTCAATCGAGTAAGGGAGATCCGAACCATCGCCAACGATAAAATGTTTCATGCAAAGGTTCGCTTTGGGCACATTGCGTCAGAAGAAAATCCAGCAGACATTGCTTCCAGAGGAACCACACCGAGTGGACTCCACGCTTCTAACTGGATTAACGGACCATCCTTCCTCACGAGACACCCCGGCGGTAGCGAATGGCCGACTACCGGGACCTTGAGATATGACACAGTTGCAGAGGAGCAGTCTCCAGCCTTCGCCGTCACCAGTTCAGAGACGAGCCCACTGGACGCATTATTTCCACAGGAATTGCTCAGAGATCCTCGACCGAATTCTCTGCTCACGACGCAAACCTCCGAATGGACACGACGAGCCAGGATCACCGCGCTCGTTCTTCGCTTCGTTCGCCTGATCGCCAAGCCTCGTCGATTTGCGGATCGCATTTTCCAGAAGATCCCCTTCCTGAACGGAAGCCTCGACAGCAACGAGCTCTCAAGCAAGGCGATCACGACGGGAAAATTGTGCCTCATTTCCCTGGCCCAGCAGTACGCGTGGCCTCAGCCAGACAACGAGAAGGAACTGAAGCAGCTCCGAGCATTTAAGGATTCCAATGGGATCCTTCGAGCAAAGCAACGCATGGCCGTGGACCCAATCCCTGATGTGGACTGCAGTCCTCCGATTGTTCCTGGGAAGAGCAGAGTGGCCGCCTGGATTGTCGATGATATCCACCGCAAAACACACGGAGGACTTCAACCAACGCTGGCTCGTGTACGAATCTCCTTCTGGATCACAAAGCCACGATCTATCATCCAAAAGATCATCCGCGCTTGTGTCCCGTGCCAAAAGGAGCGCAATCGTCCGTTCTCTTACCCGGCTCAACCGCCCCTTCCGTCTGAACGCACGATGGCAACCAGGCCATTCCTGCACACCGGAATAGACATGGCGGGACCTATTGTCTACGTAACGCCAAATGGCAAGGAGAAGTTGTGGATTCTCGCCATTGTGTGCCTTACGACTCGGGCAATCTACCTGGACACCGTGAAATCGCTCTCAACCAAGGCCTTCATGAATGCATTGGCTCGATTCACGGCAAGAAGAGGAGTGCCCGAAAGAGCTCTTTCCGACAATCAGCCGAGCTTCATTCTTGGTGCGGACATCTTCAAATCACTCCTCGCTGAAGAAGGCGAAGAGGAGAAATTTTCCCGACAAGTCGCCAATCGAGGACTAGAGTGGTCCTTCATCCCGGCATACAGCCCATGGTGGGGCGGAGTATACGAAAGGATGATCGGACTCACGAAGTCTCTGCTGCACAAGACATTCTCCCGAAAGAATTCCGGAGGAAGACGAACTGGTCACCGCTCTCGCAGACATCGAAGGCATCATCAACTCCAGACCTTTGACAGACGTTCAGACAGGACACGACTGGAGTGTGCTGAGGCCCATCGACTTCCTGCAGAAAGGAATCTGTGTCAAATTCCCAAGAGTAGTGATCGATGAACTCGACGGAGGATACTTCGCTCAGGAGGATTGGGCACTGCAAACGCGCCACGAGGCGTTGGAAGCGATCCACTGCACCCAGAAATACTCCGAGAAGTTCTGGTCGTTGTTCAAGGAGGAATACCTGTCCACTCTACGAGAAAAGAACAAGTGGAGTTCCAAGTTCCCAAAAAGGGGTGCTGCCCAGAAGCTTCCCATTGTTGGACAATTGGTGATGATCCCGAAGACAGGACACCGCTCGAACTGGCCCCTGGCTAAGGTTCTTGAGCTAATCCCGAGTCGCGATGGACAATTCCGTGCAGCACGAGTCCTCTTGGCATCTCACAGAGAATCCATCCGAGCCGTCTGCAATATGATACCGCTGGAACTTTCTCATGACGCCAATGAGGGAATTCTCATCCCAACGACTCCGGATACTACGGTTTGGCGCCGCTTCAACCTGCGGCCTGCCAACGAACAGGGAGACGCCAACCTCGAGATGGAATGGGATGATGATGAGCAGGAAGACACTCCCGCTCAACTGGCAGTGGCAGCCATGGTACTCGCTGAGAACACGCAGCCTCTCTTCCGCAGCGTGGAGTTCCAGAATGACCGCGAAAGACTGGAGCACAGTGCTCCCCTTCTGTCCACTCTTCACGGGCATGGCCTTGCAAAAAGGCAGGCAATTGAGGACCGTGTATGGCAGGAACTCCAAGAGCAGGACGAAATCGACAGACAGATTGAGGAAGAACGCGAAAGGGAAGACGACCGCCTGTACTACGGTGATAGTTGTGGTGGCAACATGTGGCATGGAGGCTACGGAATGATGTTCATCATGTGTATTGTAAGCCTCGCTCTTCCAATCGCATCAGCAGACAACGTTCTCTCCCTTATATGCACACCGACCGGTACCACGATCCACAATGAGCTACAAAGACCATTCACCTTGTGCTCTGAAGGATACTGTGTTACACGGAACGATCCGGAACTCACGTCACATATTTCGCTGCCACCGTCAATCCGCCTCGAACCGCACCAGGTCGCCCTGAAGTACCAGGACGACAATGGAGGGACCACCAGCTTCCGAACAAGATGCGAGGGTGTCGACTTCTGCAAAGGACTAGACTGTACCTTCTGCCCGGAATCCATCCTCAATGTGGAATGTCATCCATGGGCAACCATCTCGGCAATTGGCCTCCTTCTCTACCTGCTCTTCGTTGGAATCTTTGTGGTGTGCATGACCCCATTTCGCATCGGAAGACCGGTACAACTGGTAGTACGCGGAATCCGAAAGGCATGGACCACGATCCGAAGGAGACGCACGGAACCCACGACGAGGAAACAGTCAATCAGCAAGTATGTGCTGATCCCGCTCGCTCTGATGGCAATGCTACGTCTATCTATGGCATGCAACCAAGTCGACGTTCTCACTCTCCCGGAAACCACATGCAAAGAACAGAAATGCAGTACAACTTTTCCCCAGATTTTTCTCCTTGCATCGGAGAATCGGGAAGCATGCTCATTTCTGATGCACAATGGAACTGTGGTAGCGGAAGCAAGACTATCTTGGGATAAAATCAGGCTGATCTGTAACAAGGAGACGCTTGCTTATTCCCTCGCAGTCAAGCACAAGGTCGCGAGTGTCAAACGCTGTCCTCACGCTGGATCTTGCAAGGGCACCGCATGTGAAGACACGACCACCGATACCTTGATACCCGAACTTCATGAGGTCAACCATCTACCGGGCACGACAAAATGTCAGGAGTCATGTGGCGGCCCCGGATGTGGATGTTTCCTTCCAAGCAATGCGTGTCTGTTTTGGAGAGAAGCCTTGGAGCCCGTATCTCGTGAGCCACTGGAAATGTTTCACTGCCCAAGCTGGAAGCAAGTCGTAACGGTGAAGTTCAGTCTCACTCATCGACAGTCAAGAAACACGTACGCTGGCACTCTGGACTTGGAACTCAATCAGCAGCAAACAGTTGGAGGACATTCGTTTGGACTGGATAGCGCATCATGGACACCGATGAAGGTTCTCAACGAGCCCTTTATCCGTCAGAAGGAACACTTGGCACTGTTCGACGATGGCTCTCGAATTCACCTATTATGTGAAACCGAAGACGCTGCCAGAGCTGTCAACTGTACTGCGAAACCTGAATGCTCGTGCCGTCCAACAGGAGACCGTCTGCAATGTGAATGTGCTGACCATGATCTGCTTCAGAACATGAAGGCTCTCACCAAGACACTTCCCCTGTTCACCCCGACGTATGCCATCGTTCCTCACGATCAGATTCCAGAGATCCATACCTCGGGCAAGGCAATAATCACCACGCATTGGAATGTGTCGTTCGACTCTGCAAAGATTGCAGAAACCGCTGATACCTGTCATGTGATCCAAAAGAGCGAGCTCAGGGGATGCTACTCTTGCGCCCAAGGATCCTACACGAATATCACCTGCAAATCCGAGCAAGGAAAGCAGGTAGCATCCGTTCGATGCTCGGGACATGAAGGGTTTATGGTCCCATGCAGTCCTCAAGGAGTGGAGTCCACCGTGCGAATCTACGCTCGATCTCGAGACGTCAACCTGGCATGTTCCGTACAGTGCGGAAAAGGAGACACGAACCTTCGCATCCACGGGACACTTCACTATCAGACGCACAAGTTTTCCCCCCTGGGACACTTGAAGGTCTATGAGGAACAACCAATGGAGGACTGGCCGGATTTCCGCGGGATTTTGAAGCAAATCCAGGAATGGAGCGGGACTTGTCTCGTAGCAATCATCATTGTGGCCATTACGCTCTACGGGACCTACTTGTTTGGACCGAGCATAATTGCATGGATTCTGATGAGTCGGAGAGCGAAAACCAAGCGACAATAAATCGGGAAGACATCGGGACACTATATAATCGCCTATCTATATAACGAACACTTCCGTTATGTAAAAAAAAAAAACTGCGAATTCCCGTTGTGTAAACCAGGATCAATCGCGTCCCGATGAAAAGTCACATATACCCGCTTATCATCCATTTATTCGTCAATATGCCACCGGTTTTTTCAACTTCAACTCTCCGATCTTTCTTCATTTTTTGCTCGCCCCCGTTTTTGTTTTGAAACGAGGTGCAACTGGATTACACATCAGACGACAAACGTCTCACTTCTCAGCGTCTCCTGTGCCTCACGCCTTTGTTGGAAGGAGGAACTCCCTGAAAAGGGCAACATATAGTCATCTCGGCACCGAGCCAAGATGCACTTTACAACCTGCAGACCCGCTGCGAGAAGATTATGCAACAGACAGACAGGCCACGCCCCCAAGAGTGACAAGACCCATCCATCATCATCAAATCATTGCCAATAATTTCCAGTATGGCAGCTTCGCTCACTCGTCTTGATTCCACTGTTCGTCAGGCTTATGGAAGAAAGGCCCAAGCCCGCATTATCGACGAAATTCTCCACTATTCCGATCAAAATCCGGAAACTCACGTTTGTGAATTTTGCCGAGAATCTCATCATCCTGCCAAATGTCCAATTCCCATTCCGCAAAAAGTTCAAGAACTATTCACGCAAGGGCGCTGTACCGTCTGCCTGAATAAGGTTGCTCCAACTCACCAAGTTCCCTGCGTGAAGCGAGTCTGTGATAATTGCGGGGGAGCGCACAACTCACTGCTGTGCGTTCACGAAACGCCATTCAACGGCCCTATCTGTAATAACCTTCGCACCATGCGCAACGAACTGATGAACGGATCTGAGTTCGCCATGAATCAGATTACATTCTCTCTACAAGATGCATTGGTTAATAACGCCGGAGAATCTTGGGAAAAGTCCGTTGCCAACCTTCTCCACACGAGATCTCTCTACGAGCCGACCGTGTCAGTTGGCGAGATTGCAAGTCGCATGCGGCGATCCAAGCGATCAGCGAACGACACTCCAAGTTGTTCCGCTCCTCCCCGCATGAGGTCTCCTTCTGCCGATTCTACCGGCACCTCGTCCAAGCAACTGCACGTCAAAAAACATGACCGCTCGAAGCCCCGCCTTCGCCGCAGGCCCAAGAAGCCCCGTTTGGCAGAGCAGGAGCCACCCAGACCCAATCTGCCTATTTCTCCCCGTCCTCTCACTCCCCGTCTCCGCACAGACACACCCGACGCGGACCTTCCGCCAGTGTCTAGCACGGTCGTTATTCGAAACGTAATTATCGACGATGATCCTTTGGGAGACGACGAGTTCTGGGCAGGAGCGGCGGAGCGCGAAAGAACTCCCCCTACGGTTCAAGAGGACGAGTTCGCGCTCGAGCTCGACTATGAGTTCCATGCAGAAGACGAATTCGGCAATTGATATTCTGAAAAGGCCGTGAGTTTCACCATTTGATTGTTTGTAACTCAAGTAATGTTCATGAATTGCTTGTATTTCAGTGTTCCTTTTTTTTCTTGTCTCACTCATTATTTTGGTGTATTTTCTTTCTCGTGATTTGTTTTACTTTGTGTGAATTTTTTCCGGCTTTACAAGCTTAGCGCCTTACATGTTTAAGCTCTCTATGTGCCTTAATTGTGTTCTACATATTCTGTGCCTTCCTCGTTTTGTGTTGATTCGCGCCTTTCAGTTGTTTGTTAACCTTTTCTTTTTTTCTGTGTGTACTTTCGATAATTTTTCTTCCCATATTCATTTCCTTCTTTACCGCCTATCTTTCTCCACTCTGCCGGGCGGGGAGTGTGCTGACTCGCACTTTGTATAGGGATAAACTATATAGTGAGCACCAAATATCCATTACCTTCTTTATATTCTATTAATATAATCCTCACTATATGGTTTATCAAGATCAATATCCTTATTGAGTTCACATTAGTTTCAATAAGCACATTTTCCCACGAGTGTAATATAAACAAAGGATGCACTTTGACCAATTTGAAACTGACCAAAGTCAGTAAAACGTTAGAGACTGCGCATTATGAAGAGAATTAGTCTCGCCCCCGTGAACCTACAAAAGTGATGTAATTTCGGGATAATGAGATTATGAGATAATAGGCAAATGAAGGAGGTGAAAAGGAAGTAGACAGTTTTAGACAGTATTATACTTCTGTATACGCAGGAGGTAAAAACTGGCCTTATCCAGACACGCCCATAATTATCCGGTACTTAAGCCCACCCCAGGCTTAAGCGGGATCCATCTCTAACAACCTTCAAAAGCGTGTGTGGTGAGCTTAAGTGCTCCCGCGATCGCTTCATCTCTACCTCAATACAAGACGTGTGTGGTGAGCTTAGTTGCTCTCGCGATCGTCCTTGTATTACGTCGTCACCTAAGACCCGTGTGTGGTGAGCTTAATTGCTCTCGCGATCGGTGTCTTACTTCCACTTGTTTTGTGTATTTGGTTGTGCTGAATAAATCTGTTCTATAAACAGGTGTTTATTGACGCAGTCCAGCCGCATCACAAGACACCAGGTATTGTCACTAGCGGTGGTGACAGTACAACAAACACCCGCCTGTCTGTATCATTACAAGGAACACTTTGTACAGGAGCTCCGGTTCCGGATGCGCGGAAATACATAGCTAAAATCGCGACTACAACACAGAGTGCTAATAAAAATGATGGATGGGTAAATTGATAGGTGGTCTTGTTATTGCCGTGAAAAGTTTATAAAAAGAATGATCGATTGGTGTTTTTGATGAAATTCGTGTTTTCGATTATGAAAACCATTACTTTTTTTGACTATATCTATCTGGAGCATTCTAATGTATTTCGGGAAATTGCCTGGACTGCCTTTATATTTTACTACACGCTCAACGGACTCAAAGGAAGTAACGAACTATTACTACATGTTCTCACAAGTCCCAGTACTTACAAGTTTGAAGCATACAGAGAAGTTGAGCGTTGGCCTTGTTTTGCGCGTTTTGCCCCAACGGCTGTAACCCATACAAGATCCCCAACCTCAAGTTCAAAGTTCCCAACCCTGCATTTACCAACAGAGCATACGTTCCCTTCATCATGATCAAGATTCCACAACCAATCAAGTTGCTATGTTTTGTCCAGCAACAGATCGTAAACACAAAATAATTGCAAAAATTGCGTAGAGCCACCCACATCACCATAATCCCACAATTGTGCAAACCACACAGTCCCCGCCCAAGTAATACCCAATGTCCCCCCCCCCCCCCCCCTTTTTTTTTATTGGTGTGAGGTGAAGGTAAGATACAGATACGATAATCGATAAATAAGGAATCGATAAATAAGTCAAAGCACATTTCGTAATTAGAGATCCGGGTGTAGGGGGAGAACTGCATTGATTCCAAAAGACGAATGCTCACGGGAAGTTGAGGCAAACCCTAAAAAATAAAATATAATAAATTAAAACAGGAATGGCACAAGCCCTTGAAAATGTATCCTCTAATGGCCTGTCCATGTGCGCGATTCGCACTTGCGAAAATGACAAATGCCTGTCCATGTCCAATTCATTTTACATGAATGTCAACTGTCTACCGTAACCCATGCGAATAACACATTTGACATGATCCTGCAACGAAAGTGTCCCAGACCCGTGCTATTTGAAATAAAACCGTATTAGACCCGTGCTATTTGACATAGATTCTTACCATTTTGAAATAAATCCGTGCTAGGTTTAAAGGTTCAGGCCCATTTCAGCTGACCCCTATTTTTGATGACTCCATCTGATTCTCCGTCACAAATATAGTAGAATGCAATTTTTTTCGATTTTTCATTATTCAGCATTTTATATAACCACCCATCTATCTATCGCAGTTGTCACGCCCCTTCGCGCTGATTGGGCAATAACGCAATTGCCACGCCCATATTGCAGCACATTGCCCAATCTGAGCGAATGGGCGTGCCAACTGCGATAGATATGACTAGGGCTATGGTAAGTTGCGGAATATTGCGAGCATATTTCACCTGAAAATTGGAAAAAAATTTCACCCTACTACAATTGAGACGGAGAACCAGCGGAGTCATCAAAAATAGGGTCAACAGATATGGGCCTGACCCTTTCAAATCGCTGCGGGACCATGTTATTTACATTGAGCCGAACAGGCATTTGCCATTACAGGCATTTGCCATTTTCGCAAATGCGAATCGCAAACATGAACAGCATAACAAAAGCACTTTTTCCGGCACTTTCAACTTATCTACAAAATAAGCAGAATGGGAAAATCTACCGAGAGTACGATATTCGCAATTTACCGAAAGCTTTCCATGTTTGGATCTCATGGTTAGCACCCGACCAGTGGATCCACAGGTTGCAAAGATGTAGCGGCTCACGGGATCGATAGATGAAGGAGCATAAATAAAACAAATAAGTGAACTGAATAAATAACCCGAAGCGGCTATGGCGAACCGAAAAAACTTTGGCTTGAAAAATGCGCACAATCAGTAATCAGTAAGGAAGTGTCACCTTTGTAATAGGTGGTAATCCATACACATATGGGCCTTAATCTTGTCAAATATCTAAATTGTGTGTTGTAGAATTATACTCATCGAAAATGATTCATGAAAACAGCAAGATCGGAAACATTCATTTGTTCATAGAACTTAACTTATGTTTGGAAAGAAGTCGACTACTTCGTTAGGACACTTCTTGATCGTCCTTATTTTGGTTAGTTTGATTAGTTAAACCTTTAGAGTTGCTACAACAGTTATTATTATTATCTTTGACTAAGTGTATTTTTATAACACAATTTACAGACTGTTTGGTTTGCTTTGTACAAAATAGTTTTATTGCATACGAGAAGACAGAATCTTCAAGCTGAGGAAGATGAGGGCCTACTCTGCATAAACATTGAGTCACGTTTTAGACTAGAGCTACACGTCGCACTGCACTATCTCTACAATAACTGAGAAATATGGTCAACTATAAAACATTGTCTTTTCATCTTGTCGATATTTCCGAATACACAGTAACAATGCTTTCAAATAGCTTTCAAATACAAAAGCCGTAACACCAAACACACCAACTCTCTTTCTCTATGTGCGTTCCCCTATCCGATAGTCTCCTTCGGATCTCCCATCCCATAACCTATCTCTCATCCCCCAATCCCCACTCCCCGTCTCTCTCTCCTCTCTCTCTCCCATCCCCACTCTCTCTCTCCTCTCTCTCATCCCCACTCCCTCTCTCCTCTCTCTCCTTTCTCTCCTCTCTCTCATCCCCACATCCCCACTCTCTCTCTCCTCTCTCTTTCTCTCGTCGCGTACGGTATTTCTCCCTCAAATGAAACCTCCATTAGGGTTTTGTGGTTAGCATTCTATGCACTCGTTTTCTGTCACCTCAAGATCCAGTTTATTTTTAAACCTTACACTAGACTAAAGTTATTTCTTCCAAGGGTGAAAGAGGCGGGAGAGAGAAAGAGGGGGAAAGATACAGAGGGTGAGCGCATGAGAGATAGAGGTTTAGGCATCTCGATTCTGGTTACGTTATTAGTGCAGAATCCAGCTTTTGCAAATTGTCGTGTGTTTTCAGTTATCCTTGACCGGGTTAGCTGGATATTGGGTTCGTGCCTTCGTTTATGCAATAATCATAGTGGGAACAAGAAACTAGTTCAACAACAAGGAAGAAGTCATCGACGTTGTGCACGATCTTGTGGAGTTGCACGTTGAGAGAACACGGGGCTGGAACTCAACCCTCAAGGCAGTTGTGAAACAGTACTCCGGTTTCCCAGTGCTGGGGAGAGTACCAGAAGACTAAGGATACCCAACCCCCAGAGTCCAAACCTCCCAAGTGTACCCTCTCCAACCACTAAGGCAACACCATTTTCCGTCGGGAAAATTTGACTACACGATTACCCTTTGTCGGCTGGGAATTCTCCAGTGACTGAACTATTTGTTCAATCCCCGGTGAGGATCTACAGCCGCCACCCAGTACCTGATCTAAAGTGGGACGGGCCGAGTGCCGCCCACCAACCAGGCGCCTCCCTTCGGCATTTACACTCTGTGACAGATAGAAATTCAGACGGGTAATCGCGTAATCAAACTTCCCCAACGGAAAATGGTGTTCCCTTAGTGATTGGAGAAGGTACACCTGAGAGGTTTGGACTCTGAGGGTCGGGCATCCCTAATCCTCTGGTACTCTCCCCAACACTGGGAAACCCGAGTACTGTATCACAACTGCCTTGAGGGTTAAGTTCCAGCCCCGTGTTCTCTCAACGTGCAACTCCACAAGATCGTGCACAACGTCGATGACTTCTTCCTTGTTGTTGAACTAGTTTCTTGTTCCCACTATGATTATTGCATAAACGAAGGCACGACCCCAATATCCAGCTAACCCGGTCAAGGATAACTGAAAACACACGACAATTTGCAAAAGCTGGATTCTGCACTAATAACGTAACCAGAATCGAGATGCCTAAACGTCTATCAGTCATGCGCTTATCCTATGTATCTTTCCCACTCTTTCTCTCCCCGCCGCTCTCACCCTTGGAAGAAATAACTTTAGTCTAGTGTAAGGTTTAAAAATAAACTGGATCTTGAGGTGACAGATAACGAGGGCATAGAATGCTAACCAAAAACCCTAATGGAGGTTTCATTGGAGGGAGTTACACAGTGAAAAAGCTGGAGTTTGAATTAATATAACAGGAACCGAGCTATCCAAAATTCTCTCCCTAATTCGCGCATTTTCTCTCCCTTCCTCCAACCATCCATCTATTTTCTCCGACCAGTCGCTCTCTCTCTCTCTCGCTCTCTCTCTCTCTCTTCGTTCATACAGTGCATGAACATGTAGACCCTCAGAATGTAGACCCTCTAGTATTCGAGTTACGCGAGTTCTCTACGAGTTTTCCATCAATCAATCATCCCTATGTCACACTCGTTTTAATATTATTCGCAGTGACTATGCTAAAATATGAAAACTAGGGGGTAGACAGGTACGAAGCTTTTTTAGGAGTCCCGAGTTTCTATCCTGTGAAGATATGACTAGTAATTATATATATATATATATATATATATATATATATATATATATATATATATATATATATCAGGCCAATCTACTGAACAAGGCAGGGATAAAGAGCTATAAATACGACGGAGTTACCTACGATGCCCTAGGTAGAAATTAACTGCGTCGTGATTCCAAAAGGTATAGAGTTAATCAAGTTAAAGATAATTTGTCGTTTGATCAAAAGCTCCTAATAAAAAGGAAAACTAGGAGAAAATGCTTATCTTGTGGTGAATTGAATTGTTAACTACGGTAGCTTGCAGCACACTAATTTTTGTAGGAAACTATACTGCGGACTAGAAATCTAGGCGGTGTTTAGTGAGTCCCTGCATAACCGAAGCGAATGCCTCTACAGAACTGACGTTATATGTGAAATCCTAGCTTGTTTCTGAAGGAAGCAATTATCCGCTAATAATTTACATATAATCAATATTTTCCATCATCTAACTGACCCACCTGAGTCCATCCTTCCTCGACTGTTCAATCTGGTCCAAGTTGGTATGGAGCGCCTTGTTGGCCAAGTGATCCTGGAAGTCCTCGACCCTGACCTCGGCGGTAACATCGGCGTTGCTTTGACGGTTTCTTCGTTTGCTTCGGAACTTGATTGCAAGCGCCATATCCATTCCTTCGATTCCTAAAAAAATATTGATTAAAGGGAATATGTAGGCACTCAAAATGCGCAAAACAACTGCGAAACTGGAGTTTCCACACCAGACATGAATTTAAGTAGGCGACTGAATATGTAATTTCGAATATTCTCATTTGCATGCAAATATGTCGCTGTTGCATGCTATATGCCGATAGCCGATGTATGCACACATATGCTAAATTTTTGCTCCATCAGAACTGCCGTGTAAGCCAGGGTGTCAGTAAAAGCGCTTAATATGGAAAAGGTGAAATTTGAAAATCATTTTCTTTTAAATGGGAAACTTTTAACAATTTTTGTTGTTGTTTCCTTAATGAGGAATACACATTCTATTAATACAGCTTAACTTCAAAAAGGGCATACATATTCCCTTTAAAAAATAAAGATAGTGAAGAAAATAAACAGTGAACGCTGCGAGGCAAACGATGTTCAGACATAATAAAGTCCTAAAAACCCTAAAAGCGAACATATTTATGATAAACGTGAATACGAAATATGATACAAAGCAAGTTAAAACGCGCTTGTTAATGACACGAATAAAACACGCTTGTGAAAATGTTTCGAATTAGACAAGTTATTCAAAATTAGCATTAATATTCGCAAGCTAATTTGTATTCGGCGCACGCTATTATGCTAATCTGCTGATCAAAACACACAAAAGATCAACTGGATTATAATAATAATAATAATTTATTGACACATTATATAAAATATATAAGTGTGCATCATATAAATGATGATGAGAAGGTTGGCAAATTAAGCCACATGTAACGATTAGCTTGAGGTTCGTTTATAAGAAAAGAGTAACACCTTGCAACAAATCAATTACCAATAAGATTGAGTGTTTCGCCATAGTTGATTTTTTGAATTTTCGTGCATTACCTCAGGAAATAAAACAATAACATAACACACACAATAGTGAATTATAACATAAATCTATATACTACGGTATGCCTAAGAATAGTTTGCCTAGGATTGAATAATGATGTTTATAGGTATAGATATTATGTTCCATCCCGAACGAAAACTTCTTTTCATTAAATACTACCGTAATTGGTCAAAGGATAGTAAGGTTTAGGTTGAATTTACAGTAATACCCATAATTAGTTAGCTGCAGTAGTAGGTATAGTTTCATGGCATAGTTGCTTCAATTCGTGAACCTGCGAACAAAGATAGAACAATTGGTGCAAAGAAAAGAGGAACAATAGAAATCGATAAATCCATATCGAATACATTGGATCAATAAACACGAAAACATTGTGAAAAGTAAAAAGAAGACAAATTATAGGTCTACAACCGCTCACATTCAATACTCGTGGAGAAATGAGTAGCCAAATTAGAATAACGGTTTATTTATCACAAATTTGCATATTCGTAAGTGTATGCAAATTTACCGTAATTTATTGGCTAACACACGTTTTCAAGGCTCGCTGATTAATTTTTCTCTAACGCGCAGATATACGTTTCAGCAAATACATATGAATGAAGGTTATAATGGAAAATGGTAAGGTGTAATCGTTCATTTCTTCATACTCATGTGAACGTTGATAAATCCAGGCAGACAAAATGTGACCGTTTTTATAATA
This sequence comes from Pelodera strongyloides, assembly GCA_036852015.1. NCBI lineage: Eukaryota > Metazoa > Nematoda > Chromadorea > Rhabditida > Rhabditidae > Pelodera > Pelodera strongyloides. Next base: position 17,884 of record JAANDG010000860.1, on the reverse strand, counting down.
AGAAAAAAATAATAACGGTTGAGTGATTAACCTGTCATTTTTAAAGCGATGTATGCCATTTTCCAGCACTTTTTGTTGTATGAATCGTGAATCGGAGGTCGTATGGTGTGTGGTCGCATGGACAAATCCTTGTTGTAGATATTCATAGTCTTTCATATACATCAATGAGAGTCATTATATTTGAGTGATAGATATATCCATCACACATTGTGAGATCAACATCAAAGGTCTTAATGGGGTTTCCAAGTATGGCCGATTTTCCTTCCAAGTATAGAAACAATTACCGTAGTTTGGCACTACACGAGCATATCTACAGTCAGTTTTTACGACCGATCGCCACGGGACCATTTGTTCAACAAATAATTAGCTTTGATGGCGGATTTTCTATAATGCGGATGTGTCAAAATTACGCAAAATAACGCTAGATTGGCACACTATTTTGCAATTGATGCTTGGAAGGAAAACACACGGTTTTTGGCATACTTGGAAACCCCATTACAGAAGACAAATGAATTGAACGTACATTGTGATAAATAATACTGGACACGATTCGAAATGTTTCAAGATTGTAATGAAAGTGAATAGTGAATAGTTGATAATTTGCCTGCGTACTAATGGTGTGCCAATACAAACAAGTACAGCACAGGTTTTTTTTTTCCTCGCCTTTACACTAAGAAGTCACACAATAAACAACAGTAACCCCAACATATAGTGGCGGAAGTTCTCGTAAGGAAGGAAATAGCTTCTCGTCTGATAGCTATCAAATGAATGAGCTATCAATTGAATCTCTCGTCCTTGCTTGGTTAGAAAATTATTATTTAAATAATAATTGCATCACTGTGTCTTACTTACTTGTGGCATCCTTACACGCCTTGCCCGACCACACTATTGTTGTAATCTTGATGATCTACATTTCGTTTCCCATATCACAGGGCCTTTAGCTTTGACGGTCTTTGTTCCAAAAGGAGGCTTCTTAGTGAACATTACAAAGCACAACTACTGTCGTCCTCACAAGCACAAGTCAATATAGCAAATCAACCACAATAATAATCAAATAAATAAATAATCTTTTACTCTTCAAGAGCGTGCACCTTTATTCAAGGGTGAAAATACAATTTCAATGGTTGGCTTATGACTTGTTCCGCAGAGGTCTCCGCAGAGGTGATTTCAAAATTGTCATGGACCAGAATCGAACTCGGGTCGATTGCGTTAGAGTCAAACGCGCTGCCACTGGACCACCGGGCCACCGGTTTTTGAAATGCATGGTGCTGAATTCTTACGTATTTATGTTAATTTACTCGATTTAGCTCGAATTTTTTATTCTAATTTATGTTCTTTTGCATAAACTGCATAAGAATGCTGTTGTACTCGATGTGTTTCAAAAACCGGCCGGTATTTCGCTGTAAGACTACTAAGCATGAACTCAAAAACCGTATTACCCTGGAAACAGCGAGCACGCTGTGCACTGTAACGAACTACCACCCTTTCTTCAATAGAAGAGAGAATGCCGCGACGGATGCTCGGTTATTGACCACATTTGTCCATCTATCCCCGCGGATTCGACATGGAACGTAGTATGCATACACATACACAGTACATGCTGGACGACAATGAAATTATGTGGGCCATGAAGCCGCGGCCCACACTCAGAGGTTTTCTGGGGTGAGGCTTTCATTAATTTACTCGAAACATATGAACTAAAGGGGAGTCAGAAAAATGTGTTTAATTGTTCACCGCACCGCGTGACTCCAAGACCAAGACCTCATGACCGCACAGACAGTAAAATGTTACACGTCCACGCTGCCCATTATTGTTCGGCCATGTTCATATACATAAATCTTTGATTCACAATACGGTAGTTTTGCGTTGACGAAATCTGGAAACGATCTCACACGACGCTCACATCTGATTAGATGGTCACATTGAAATAAAGAAAAGAGTATCATTGTTCCTCGAACACGTTATAATAGTTACCAATGTACACTTCCATAAAAATAATGCTAACAGACCAACGGACAGTTGCTAACAGACCCCGGCGAACATAGTTTTTCCAACCACAAACCACAGTGTTTCCACAAACACACTTAGAAAAACTATGCTTCTGAAGTTATCACAACATTCCTATACTTTATTGTAGTTGTTAGTGCACATTTTTGGCCTAAGTACGCCTCCCATGCTATAGGCATACTTCTGTCAAAAAAACATAAGTACCTTTTTGACGGTAAATGTTGGTGAAACCGGAAGTACTGCGCGCTTTTGACTAAAGTACCCTTTTTGACAGAAGTAAATGTTGGTGAAAACGGCCTCAGGTTAGGCCGATCAAGCCTATTTCGATAAGTTAGTGTAGTTTCGCGTACTTCACGAGGAATTGTCTCTTTCGAGATGCATCCTGCAAAATAGTAATGTATGAAATAGTGTATGAAATGTAATGTATGAAATAAGTTACTCGGAACTTTTGGTGTTACCTAATAATATGTTATTTTGAATATTGCGTCGCACACCTTGAAATAAGTTAGTATGAATTGTAATAAGTTTTTACATTGATCTACCGATAACATAATTTGTGCACGACTCTAATGTGATCTATGCAATATTACTGTAATGTGTCCACTCTACATAAAACTCGATTTGTATCATTTAAATAATAATAATAATTTATTACGCACAAAGACAATCAAAGAAAGCAATGTAACGTGCAGTTTGTGTTATAAAATACACATACTAAATCAATAAAACATAATAAAGTGGTAGTAAAATATGCCACAACACGCAAATTTGAAAGTAAATCAAAAGGAGTTTGTAACGTTTTGTTCAATCATAAGGGAAGTTCTATGGACAAATGAATGTTTCCGAACATTTCTTGATGCCCTATTAATAACAATCCTAGAACTACCTCTACGAGAAGAATAGTTGCACGATCTAAATTTAAACATACGTTGTAAAGGTAAACCGCATTTACCAGCTAGTATTTTCCTAAGCATTCTGGCATCTGCTCTCTTTCTACGATTCTCTAACATATCTAATTTGAGAAGCTCATTTCTAATTTCACTACTTGGTGTATCCATAAATCCAACTAAATGAGATCTCATAAACACACGCTTCGTAAACATACGCTGGATTCTTTCTAGAGCCAGTTTATCCCTTTTCTTGTAGGGATTGAATACTACACTCCCGGACTCCAGAATAGATCTAACGTATAAAGTGTATGCAAGAACGAGAATGTTGGCTTTTCTAGTTTTCAGTGTACGGAATAGAGCAAACATTCTTTTTCTAGCGGTATTGCAAACAAAATGTATATGCTTCGAAAAACAGATATTATCCGTAATAATGAATCCCAAGTCCTTTACTTCAGTTACTTTTGATATCACAATATCATTGCACAGATAGTCAACCTTTGGGTTAGAACCACGAATATACAAAGCTTGACACTTATGTGGTGCCAGTGGTAACTGAAATTTGGAAGACCAATTATGAACTAGATTAATGGCTTGTTGGATGGTGATTATATCCAGTGGATTTTCAATAACCTTGTATATCTTAATATCATCAGCATACATAACAAAGCTAATTCCTAAGTTGCGAAGCTCACAAGCAAGATCAGAAGTGTATAGACAAAACAAAATAGGTCCTAGGACTGAGCCCTGTGGGACACCACTAGTACATTCCAGTACGGAAGAGGTAGAGGAACCGACGCGGACAAACATTTTCCTATCTTTAAGCCAGTTCTTCACCCATCTGCAAACATAATCAGGGAAGTTCATTGCCTCCAATCTTTGTATCAAATTTGTACTTTGTTGTCTTATTTCATAATTGCCGTCCTACATTAAACGATCAGCACTATTCACAGTTGATAAGTACAAAGGCTCTACCAACTCGTTTGCCAGCTGAAGATGCAGAACCTGCAAGGAGAATTGCAGAAAAAAAACAAAGCTTTCAGTGCCAAGAAATTATTGGAGTCGCAAAATATTCGAAAAAGAAACCTGATTTGGGTCTAGCAAGGAAATTCTTTACACGTGTGCATTAAGATGCACTATCGATCGGCGCAAACCGTGGGTGGTCTGTGATGGGTGGTCTCTGATGCCCGCGTAGCGTGCCGCGTAACGTCCAATTATCGATCGGGACCTGTCCCGCCAACTCGTGCAGCATCTTGCCACACGGTTTTCGTATACAAAAACCCTGTGGCAAGCTTTGACCTCGTTTTTAACTCGTTCAGCATCTTGCCACACGGTTTTCGCATGCAAAAAGCCTGTGGCAAGATGTTGGCCTCGTTTTTAACTCGTTCAGCATCTTGCCACACGGTTTTCGCATGCAAAAACCCTGTGGCAAGATTTTGACCTCGTTTTTAACTCGTTCAGCATCTTGCCACACGGTTTTCGCATGCAAAAAGCCTGTGGCAAGATTTGACCTCGTTTTTAACTCGTTCAGCATCTTGCCACACGGTTTTCGCATGCAAAAAGCCTGTGGCAAGATTTGGCCTCGTTTTTAACTCGTTCAGCGTCTTGCCACACGGTTTTCGCATGCAAAAGCCCTGTGGCAAGATGTTGACCTCGTTTTTAACTCGTTCAGCATCTTGCCACACGGTTTTCGCATGCAAAAGCCTGTGGCAAGATGTTGGCCTCGTTTTTAACTCGTTCAGCATCTTGCCACACGGTTTTCGCATGCAAAAACCCTGTGGCAAGATGTTGACCTCGTTTTTAACTCGTTCAGCATCTTGCCACACGGTTTTCGCATGCAAAAAGCCTGTGGCAAGATATTGGCCTCGTTTTTAACTCGTTCAGCATCTTGCCACACGGTTTTCGCATGCAAAAAGCCTGTGGCAAGATATTGGCCTAGTTTTTAACTCGTTCAGCATCTTGCCACACTGTTTTCGCATGCAAAAACCCTGTGGCAAGATGTTGACCTCGTTTTTAACTCGTTCAGCATCTTGCCACACGGTTTTCGCATGCAAAAAGCCTGTGGCAAGATTTTGACCTCGTTTTTAACTCGTCCAGCATCTTGCCACACGGTTTTCGCATGCAAAAACCTGTGGCAAGATTTGACCTCGTTTTCAACTCGTTCAGCATCTTGCCACACGGTTTTCGCATGCAAAAAGCCTGTGGCAAGATATTGGCCTCGTTTTTAACTCGTTCAGCATCTTGCCACACTGTTTTCGCATGCAAAAACCCTGTGGCAAGATGTGGACCTCGTTTTTAACTCGTTCAGCATCTTGCCACACGGTTTTCGCATGCAAAAAGCCTGTGGCAAGATTTTGACCTCGTTTTTAACTCGTTCAGCATCTTGCCACACGGTTTTCGCATGCAAAAAGCCTGTGGCAAGATTTGACCTCGTTTTTAACTCGTTCAGCATCTTACCACACGGTTTTCGCATGCAAAAACCGTGTGGCAAGCTTTTGACCTCGTTTTTAACTCGTTTTTTTTTTTTACGGTTTTTTTTTGCAAAAACCTGTGGCAAGCTTTGTCCTCGTTTTTAACTCGTTCAGCATCTTGCCACACGGTTTTCGCATGCAAAAAGTGGCAAGCTTTGGCCTCGTTTTTAACTCGCACACTTGTTTTCGATGCAAAACCCTGTTTTTGACTCGTTTTCACCTTTCAGCATCGTTTCAAAAAGCCTGTGGCAAGATTTGCCTCGTTTTAACTCGTTCAGCATCTTGCCACACGGTTTTGCATGCAAAAGCCTGTGGCAAGCTTTGACCTCGTTTTTAACTCGTTCAGCATCTTGCCACACGGTTTTCGCATGCAAAAACCGTGTGGCAAGCTTTGTCCTCGTTTTTAACTCGTTCAGCATCTTGCCACACGGTTTTCGCATGCAAAAGCCTGTGGCAAGATGTTGGCCTCGTTTTTAACTCGTTCAGCATCTTGCCACACGGTTTTCTCATGCAAAAACCCTGTGGCAAGATTTTGACCTCGTTTTTAACTCGTTCAGCATCTTGCCACACGGTTTTCGCTGAAAAAAACCCTGTGGCAAGATGTTGACCTCGTTTTTAACTCGTTCAGCATCTTGCCACACGGTTTTCGCATGCAAAAAGCCTGTGGCAAGATTTTGACCTCGTTTTTAACTCGTTCAGCATCTTGCCACACGGTTTTCGCATGCAAAAAGCCTGTGGCAAGATTTTGACCTCGTTTTTACTCGTTCAGCATCTTGCCACAGGGTTTTTGAGCACATAATACCCTGTGGCAAGATTTTGACCTCGTTTTTACTCGTTCAGCATCTTGCCACAGGGTTTTTGAGCACAAAAAACCCATGTGGCAAGATTTTGACCTCGTTTTTACTCGTTCAGCACCTTGCCACAGGGTTTTCGCATGAAAAAGCCTGTGGCAAGATGTTGACCTCGGTTTTAACTCGTTCAGCATCTTGCCACACGGTTTTCGCATGCAAAACCCTGTGGCAAGATTTGACCTCGTTTTTAACTCGTTCAGCATCTTGCCACACGGTTTTCGCATGCAAAAAGCCTGTGGCAAGATTTGACCTCGTTTTTAACTCGTTCAGCATCTTGCCACACGGTTTTCGCATGCAAAAACCCTGTGGCAAGATTTTGACCTCGTTTTTAACTCGTTCCTCATCTTGCCACACGGTTTTCGCATGCAAAAAGCCTGTGGCAAGATGTTGACCTCGTTTTTACTCGTTCAGCATCTTGCCACAGGGTTTTTGAGCACATAAAACCCTGTGGCAAGATTTTGACCTCGTTTTTACTCGTTCAGCATCTTGCCACAGGGTTTTTGAGCACAAAAAACCATGTGGACCTCGTTTTTAACTCGTTCAGCACCTTGCCACGGGGTTTTTGTGCACAAAGCTCATGTGGAAAGATTTTGAACTCGTTTTTAACTCGTTTAGCATCTTGGCACAGGGTTTTTGTGCACAGAAACCCTGTGGCAAGATTTTGACTTCGTTTTTACTCGTTCAGCATCTTGCCGCAGGGGTTTTGTGCACAAAAACATGTGGAAAGATTTTAACCTCGTTTTTAACTCGTTCAACACCTTGCCACAGGGTTTTTGTGCACAAAAAATCATGTGGACCTCGTTTTGACCTCGTTTGTACTCGATCAGCATCTTGCCACAGGGTTTTTGAGCACAAAAAACCCTGTGGCAAGATTTTGCCCTAGTTTTTACTTGTTCAGCATCTTGCCACAGGGTTTTTGAGCACAAAAAACTGGACCTCGTTTTTAACTCGTACAGCACCTTGCCACAGGGTTTTTGTGCACAAAAACTCATGTGGCAAGATTTTTCCCTCGTTTTTACTCGTTCAGCATCAAAATTTTGACCTCGTTTTTACTCGTTCAGCATCTTGCCACAGGGTTTTTGAGCACATAATACCCTGTGGCAAGATTTTGACCTCGTTTTTACTCGTTCAGCATCTTGCCACAGGGTTTTTGAGCACAAAAAACCATGTGGACCTCGTTTTTAACTCGTTCAGCACCTTGCCACAGGGTTTTCGCATGAAAAAGCCTGTGGCAAGATGTTGACCTCGTTTTTAACTCGTTCAGCATCTTGCCACACGGTTTTCGCATGCAAAAGCCTGTGGCAAGCTTTGACCTCGTTTTTAACTCGTTCAGCATCTTGCCACACGGTTTTCGCATGCAAAAGCCTGTGGCAAGATGTTGACCTCGTTTTTAACTCGTTCAGCATCTTGCCACACGGTTTTCGTATGCAAAAGCCTGTGGCAAGATGTTGACCTCGTTTTAACTCGTTCAGCATCTTGCCACACGGTTTTCGCAAAAAAGCCTGTGGCAAGATGTTGACCTCGTTTTAACTCGTTCAGCATCTTGCCACAGGGTTTTTGAGCACAAAAAACCATGTGGACCTCGTTTTTAACTCGTTCAGCATCTTGCCACACGGTTTTCGCATGAAAAAGCCTGTGGCAAGATTTGACCTCGTTTTTAACTCGTTCAGCATCTTGCCACACGGTTTTCCGTGTCCAAAAACCCTGTGGCAAGATTTTGACCTCGTTTTTAACTCGTTCAGCATCTTGCCACACGGTTTTCGCATGCAAAAAGCCTGTGGCAAGATTTGACCTCGTTTTTAACTCGTTCAGCATCTTGCCACACGGTTTTCGCATGCAAAAACCCTGTGGCAAGATTTTGACCTCGTTTTTAACTCGTTCAGCATCTTGCCACACGGTTTTCGCATGCAAAAACCCTGTGGCAAGATGTTGACCTCGTTTTTAACTCGTTCAGCATCTTGCCACACGGTTTTCGCATGCAAAACCCTGTGGCAAGATTTGACCTCGTTTTAACTCGTTCAGCATCTTGCCACAGGGTTTTGAGCACAAAAACCCTGTGGCAAGATTTTGACCTCGTTTTTAACTCGTTCAGCATCTTGCCACAGGGTTTTTGAGCACAAAAAAACCATGTGGCAAGACCTCGTTTTTAACTCGTTCAGCATCTTGCCACAGGGTTTTTGTGCACACAAAAAACCATGTGGCAAGATTTTGACCTCGTTTTTTTAACTCGTTCAGCATCTTGCCACAGGGTTTTTGTGCACAAAAAACCATGTGGCAAGTTTTGACCGAGTTTTTAAACGAGGTCAAATCTTGCCACAGGGTTTTTGCACAAAAAAACCCTGTGGCAAGATTTTGACCTCGTTTTTTACTCTGTTCAGCATCTTGCCACAGGTTTTTGATGCACAAAAAACTGGACCTCGTTTTTAACTCGTCAGCACCTTGCCACAGGGTTTTTGTGCACAAAAACTCATGTGGCAAGATTTTGCCCTCGTTTTACCTCGTTTTTTTACTCGTTCAGCATCTTGCCACAGGGTTTTGCATGCACAAAAAACCATGTGGCAGAGCTTTGACCTCGTTTTTAACTCGTTCAGCATCTTGCCACACGGTTTTCGCATGCAAAAGCCTGTGGCAAGATGTTGACCTCGTTTTTAACTCGTTCAGCATCTTGCCACACGGTTTTCATGCAAAAACCCTGTGGCAAGATTTGACCATCGTTTTTAACTCGTTCAGCATCTTGCCACACTGAAAAATGGCAAAAGGCTCGTTGCCACACGGTTTTTGAAAAATGTGGCAAGATGTTGACCTCGTTTTTAACTTGTTCAGCATCTTGCCACACGGTTTTCGCATGCAAAAGCCTGTGGCAAGATGTTGACAGCATCTTGCCACACGGTTTTCGCATGCAAAAAACCTGTGGCAAGATATTGGCCTCGTTTTTAACTCGTTCAGCATCTTGCCACACGGTTTTCCATCAAAAACCCTGTGGCAAGAAGTTGACCTCGTTTTTTTAACTCGTTCAGCATCTTGCCACACGGTTTTCGCATGCAAAAAGCCTGTGGCAAGAATTGCCTCGTTTTTAACTACGTTCGTTCATCATCTTGCCACACGGTTTTCATGCAAAACCTGTGGCAAGATTTCGTTTGACCTCGTTTTTAACTCGTTCAGCATCTTGCCACACTGTTTTCGCATGCAAAAACCCTGTGGCAATATTGACCTCGTTTTTAACTCGTTCAGCATCTTGCCACACGGTTTTCGCATGCAAAAAGCCTGTGGCAAGATGTTGGCCTCGTTTTTAAACTCGTCAGCATCTTGCCACACGGTTTCGCATGCAAAAACCCTGTGGCAAATTTGACCTCGTTTTTAACTCGTTCAGCATCTTGCCACACGGTTTTCGCATGAAAAAACCCTGTGGCAAGATGTTGACCTCGTTTTTAATCGTTCAGCATCTTGCCACACGGTTTTCATGCAAAATTCGGCAAAGATGTTGACTTCGTTTTTAACTCGTTCAGATCTTGCCACACGGTTTTCGCCATGCAAAAAGCCTGTGGCAAGATGTTGACCCGTTTTTAACTGTTTCTCCTTGTTCGCAAAACGCCTGTGGAATTTGACCTCGTTTTTACTCGTTCAGCATCTTGCCACAGGGTTTTTTGAGCACATAATACCTGCGGCAAGATTTTGACCTCGTTTTACTCGTTCAGCATCTTGCACAGGGTTTTGAGCACAAAAAAACCATGTGGACCTCGTTTTTAACTCGTTCAGAACTTTGCCACAGGGTTTTTGTGCACAAAAACATGTGGAAAGATTTTACTCTCAGTTTTGCCACAGGGTTTTGAGCACAAAAGAACCCTGTGGCAAGAGTTTGCCCTCGTTTTTACTCGTACAGCATCTTGCCACACGGTTTTCGCATGCAAAACCCTGTGGCAAGAACTTGACCTCGTTTTAACTCGTTCAGCATCCACACGGTTTTCGCAGCAAAAACCTGTGGCAAGATGTGACCTCGTTTTTAACTCGTTCAGCATCTTGCCACACGGTTTTCGTACCACAAAAACCTGTGGCAAGATTTTGACCTCGTTTTAACTCGTTCAGCATCTTGCCACAGGGGTTTTTGTGCAAAAAACCCTGTGGCAAGAGTTGACCTCGTTTTTAACTTGTACAGCATCTTGCCACACGGTTTTCGCATGCAAAAAGCCTGTGGCAAGATTTGACTCGTTTTAACTCGTTTCGCATCTTGCCACACGGTTTTCGCATGCAAAAAGCCTGTGGCAAGATTTTGACCTCGTTTTTAACTCGTTCAGCATCTTGCCACACGGTTTTGCACAAAAATCCTGTGGCGATGGACCTCGTTTTAACTCGTTCAGCATCTTGCCACACGGTTTTTATGCCAAAAACCCTGTGGCAAGATTTGACCTCGTTTTTAACTCGTTCAGCATCTTGCCACACGGTTTTCGCGTGCAAAAACCCTATGGCAAGATTTTGACCTCGTTTGTACTCGTTCAGCATCTTGCCACAGGGTTTTTGAGCACAAAAAACCATGTGGACCTCGTTTTTAACTCGTTCAGCACCTTGCCACAGGGTTTTTGTGCACAAAAGCTCATGTGGAAAGATTTTGACCTCGTTTTTACTCGTTCAGCATCTTGCCACAGGGTTTTTGAGCACAAAGAACTCTGTGGCAAGAGTTTGCCCTCGTTTTTACTTGTACAGCATCTTGCCACACGGTTTTCGCATGCAAAAGCCTGTGGCAAGATGTTGACCTCGTTTTTAACTCGTTCCTCATCTTGCCACACGGTTTTCGCATGCAAAAGCCTGTGGCAAGATTTTGACCTCGTTTTAACTCGTCAGATCTGCCACACGGTTTGCAAAAAAAGCCTGTGGCAAGAATTGGCCTCGTTTTTAACTCGTTCAGCATCTTGCCACACGGTTTTCGCATGCAAAAACCCTGTGGCAAGCTTTGACCTCGTTTTTAACTCGTTCAGCATCTTGCCACACGGTTTTCGCATGCAAAAACCCTATGGCAAGATTTTGACCTCGTTTGTACTCGTTCAGCATCTTGCCACAGGGTTTTTGAGCACAAAAAACCATGTGGACCTCGTTTTTAACTCGTTCAGCACCTTGCCACAGGGTTTTTGTGCACAAAAGCTCATGTGGAAAGATTTTGAACTCGTTTTTAACTCGTTTAGCATCTTGGCACAGGGTTTTTGTGCACAGAAACCCCGTGCCAAGATTTTGACTTCGTTTTTACTCGTTCAGCATCTTGCCACAGGGTTTTTGTGCACAAAAACATGTGGAAAGATTTTGCCCTCGTTTTTAACTCGTTCAGCACCTTGCCACAGGGTTTTTGTGCACAAAAAATCATGTGGACCTCGTTTTGACCTCGTTTGTACTCGATCAGCATCTTTGGCAAGATTTTGCCCTAGTTTTTACTTGTTCAGCATCTTGCCACAGGGTTTTTGAGCACAAAAAACTGGACCTCGTTTTTAACTCGTACAGCACCTTGCCACATGGTTTTTGTGCACAAAAACTCATGTGGCAAGCTTTGACCTCGTTTTTACTCGTTCAGCATCTTGCCACAGGGTTTTTGAGCACAAAAACCCTGTGGCAGCAAAAGCCACTTTTTTGGCAAAAGCTTGGCAAGATTTGACCTCGTTTTTAACTCGTTCAGCATCTTGCCACACGGTTTCGCATGCAAAAAGCCTGTGGCAAGATTTGACCTCGTTTTTAACTCGTTCAGCATCTTGCCACACGGTTTTCGCATGGCAAAATTTCCCACATCTTGGGGTTTCGCATGCAAAAGCCTGTGGCAAGATTTGACTCGTTTTTAAACTCGTTCTCATCTTGCCACACGGTTTTCGCATGCAAAAGCCTGTGGCAAGATGTTGACCTCGTTTTAACTCGTTCAGCATCTTGCCACAGGGTTTTTGAGCACAAAAACCATGTGGACCTCGTTTTTAACTCGTTCAGCACCTTGCCACACGGTTTTTGAGCACAAAGAACCCTGTGGCAAGATTTTGCCCTCGTTTTTACTTGTACAGCATCTTGCCACACGGTTTTCGCATGCAAAAGCCTGTGGCAAGATGTTGACCTCGTTTTTAAACTCGTTCCTCATCTTGCCACACGGTTTTCGCATGCAAAAGCCTGTGGCAAGATGTTGACCTCGTTTTTAACTCGTTCAGCATCTTGCCACACGGTTTTCGCATGCAAAAAAGCCTGTGGCAAGATATTGACCTCGTTTTTAACTCGTTCAGCATCTTGCCACACAGGGTTTTCGCATGCAAAAGCCTGTGGCAAGCTTTTGACCTCGTTTTAACTCGTCAGCATCTTGCCACAGGGTTTTCGCATGGCAAAAGCCCTGTGGCAAGATTTGACCTCGTTTTTTAACGTTCAGCATCTTGCCACACGGTTTTCGCATGCAAAAGCCTGTGGCAAGATGTTGACCTCGTTTTTAACTCGTTCAGCATCTTGCCACACGGTTTTCGCATGCAAAAGCCTGTGGCAAGATGTTGACCTCGTTTTTAACTCGTTCAGCATCTTGCCACACGGTTTTCGCATGCAAAAAGCCTGTGGCAAGATGTTGACCTCGTTTTTAACTCGTTCAGCATCTTGCCACACGGTTTTCGCATGCAAAAGGCCTGTGGCAAGATGTTGACCTCGTTTTTAACTTGTTCAGCATCTTGCCACACGGTTTTCGCATGCAAAAGCCTGTGGCAAGATGTTGACAGCATCTTGCCACACGGTTTTCGCATGCAAAAAGCCTGTGGCAAGATATTGGCCTCGTTTTTAACTCGTTCAGCATCTTGCCACACTGTTTTCGCATGCAAAACCCTGTGGCAAGTTGACCTCGTTTTTAACTCGTCAGCATCTTGCAACGGTTTTCGTGCAAAAAGCCTGTGGCAAGATTTGACCTCGTTTTAACTCGTTCAGCATCTGCCACACGGTTTCCAAAAAACCCTGTGGCAAGAACTCGTTCAGCATCTTGCCACACGGTTTTCGCATGCAAAAAGCCTGTGGCAAGATTTTGACCTCGTTTTTAACTCGTTCAGCATCTTGCCACACGGTTTTCGCATGCAAAAAGCCTGTGGCAAGCTTTGACCTCGTTTTTAACTCGTTCAGCATCTTGCCACACGGTTTTCGCATGCAAAAACCTGTGGCAAGCTTTTGACCTCGTTTTTAACTCGTTCAGCATCTTGCCACACGGTTTTCGCATGAAAAAGCCTGTGGCAAGATGTTGACCTCGTTTTAACTCGTTCAGCATCTTGCCACACGGTTTTCGCATGAAAAAGCCTGTGGCAAGATGTTGACCTCGTTTTTAACTCGTTCAGCATCTTGCCACACGGTTTTCGCATGCAAAAGCCTGTGGCAAGATGTTGACCTCGTTTTTAACTCGTTCAGCATCTTGCCACACGGTTTTCGCATGCAAAAGCCTGTGGCAAGATGTTGACCTCGTTTTTACTCGTTCAGCATCTTGCCACAGGGTTTTTGAGCACATAATACCCTGCGGCAAGTTTTTGACCTCGTTTTTACTCGTTCAGAACTTTGCCACAGGGTTTTTGTGCACAAAAACATGTGGAAAGATTTTGACCTCGTTTTTACTCGTTCAGCATCTTGCCACAGGGTTTTTGAGCACAAAAACCCATGTGGACCTCGTTTTTAACTCGTTCAGCACCTTGCCACACGGTTTTTGAGCACAAAGAACCCTGTGGCAAGATTTTGCCCTCGTTTTTACTTGTACAGCATCTTGCCACACGGTTTTCGCATGCAAAAGCCTGTGGCAAGATGTTGACCTCGTTTTTAACTCGTTCCTCATCTTGCCACACGGTTTTCGCATGCAAAAGCCTGTGGCAAGATGTTGACCTCGTTTTTAACTCGTTCAGCATCTTGCCACAGGGTTTTTGAGCACAAAAAAAACCATGTGGACCTCGTTTTTAACTCGTTCAGAACTTTGCCACAGGGTTTTTGTGCACAAAAACATGTGGAAAGATTTTGACCTCGTTTTTACTCGTTCAGCATCTTGCCACAGGGTTTTTGAGCACAAAAAACCATGTGGACCTCGTTTTTAACTCGTTCAGCACCTTGCCACACGGTTTTTGAGCACAAAGAACCATGTGGCAAGATTTTGCCCTCGTTTTTACTTGTACAGCATCTTGCCACACGGTTTTCGCGTGCAAAAGCCTGTGGCAAGATGTTGACCTCGTTTTTAACTCGTTCCTCATCTTGCCACACGGTTTTCGCATGCAAAAGCCTGTGGCAAGATGTTGACCTCGTTTTTAACTCGTTCAGCATCTTGCCACACGGTTTTCGCATGCAAAAAGCCTGTGGCAAGATATTGGCCTCGTTTTTAACTCGTTCAGCATCTTGCCACACGGTTTTCGCATGCAAAAACCCTGTGGCAAGCTTTGACCTCGTTTTTAACTCGTTCAGCATCTTGCCACACGGTTTTCGCATGCAAAAACCCTATGGCAAGATTTTGACCTCGTTTGTACTCGTTCAGCATCTTGCCACAGGGTTTTTGAGCACAAAAAACCATGTGGACCTCGTTTTTAACTCGTTCAGCACCTTGCCACAGGGTTTTTGTGCACAAAAGCTCAGGTGGCAAGATTTTGACCTCGTTTTTACTCGTTCAGCATCTTGCCACAGGGTTTTTGAGCACAAAATACCCTGTGGCAAGATTTTGACCTCGTTTTTACTCGTTCAACATCTTGCCACAGGGTTTTTGTGCACAGAAACCCTGTGGCAAGATTTTGACCTCGTTTTTACTCCTTCAGCATCTTGCCACAGGGTTATTGTGCACAGAAACCCTGTGGCAAGATTTTGCCCTCGTTTTTACTCGTTCAGCATCTTGCCACAGGGTTTTTGAGCACAAAAAACCATGTGGACCTCGTTTTTAACTCGTTCAGCACCTTGCCACACGGTTTTTGAGCACAAAGAACCCTGTGGCAAGATTTTGCCCAACAGCATCTGCCACACGGTTTTTGCAAGCCTGTGGCAAGATTTGACCTCGTTTTTAACTCGTTCCTCATCTTGCCACACGGTTTTTCTTGAAAAACCATGTGGCAAGATGTTGACCTCGTTTTAACTCGTTCAGCATCTTGCCACACGGTTTTCGCATGGCAAAAAGCCTGTGGCAAGATATTGGACCTCGTTTTTAACTCGTTCAGCATCTTGCCACACGGTTTTCGCCATGGCAAAACCCTGTGGCAAGATTTTGACCTCGTTTTTAACTCGTTCAGCATCTTGCCACACGGTTTTTTCGCATGCAAAAACCCTGTGGCAAGATTTGACCTCGTTTGTACTCGTTCAGCATCTTGCCACAGGGTTTTTGAGCACAAAAAACCATGTGGACCTCGTTTTTAACTCGTTCAGCACCTTGCCACAGGGTTTTTGTGCACAAAAACTCAGGTGGCAAGATTTTGACCTCGTTTTTACTCGTTCAGCATCTTGCCACAGGGTTTTTGAGCACAAAATACCCTGTGGCAAGATTTTGACCTCGTTTTTACTCGTTCAGCATCTTGCCACAGGGTTTTTGTGCACAGAAACCCTGTGGCAATGATTTTGACCTCGTTTTTACTCCTTCAGCATCTTGCCACAGGGTTTTGTGCACAGAAACCCTGTGGCAAGATTTTGACCTCGTTTTTACTCGTTCAGCATCTTGCCACAGGGTTTTTGTGCACAAAAACCCTGTGGCAAGATTTTGACCTCGTTTTTACTCGTTCAGCATCTTGCCACAGGGTTTTTGATCACAAAAACTCATGCGGCAAGATTTTGACCTCGTTTTTACTCCTTCAGCATCTTGCCACAGGGTTTTTGAGCACATAATACCCTGCGGCAAGATTTTGACCTCGTTTTTACTCGTTCAGCATCTTGCCACAGGGTTTTTGAGCACAAAAAAAGCCATGTGGACCTCGTTTTTAACTCGTTCAGCATCTTGCCACACGGTTTTCGCATGAAAAAGCCTGTGGCAAGATGTTGACCTCGTTTTTAACTCGTTCAGCATCTTGCCACACGGTTTTCGCATGCAAAAACCCTGTGGCAAGATTTGACCTCGTTTTTAACTCGTTCAGCATCTTGCCACACGGTTTTCGCATGCAAAAGCCTGTGGCAAGATGTTGACCTCGTTTTTAACTCGTTCAGCATCTTGCCACACGGTTTTCGCATGCAAAAGCCTGTGGCAAGATGTTGACCTCGTTTTTAACTCGTTTCTCATCTTGCCACACGGTTTTCGCATGCAAAAGCCTGTGGCAAGATGTTGACCTCGTTTTTACTCGTTCAGCATCTTGCCACAGGGTTTTTGAGCACATAATACCCTGTGGCAAGATTTTGACCTCGTTTTTACTCGTTCAGCATCTTGCCACAGGGTTTTTGAGCACAAAAAACCATGTGGACCTCGTTTTTAACTCGTTCAGCACCTTGCCACAGGGTTTTTGTGCACAAAGCTCATGTGGAAAGATTTTGAACTCGTTTTTAACTCGTTCAGCATCTTGCCACAGGGTTTTTGTGCACAGAAACCCTGTGGCAAGATTTTGACCTCGTTTTTACTCGTTCAGCATCTTGCCACAGGGTTTTTGTGCACAAAAAACCCTGTGGCAAGATTTTGACCTCGTTTTTAACTCGTTCAGCACCTTGCCACACGGGTTTTGTGCACAAAAAATGGCAAATGTGGACCTCGTTTTTAAACTCGTCAGCATCTTGCCACATTGTTTTCCGTGGCAAAAAACATTGACTGTGCACAGGGTTTTTGAGCACAAAAAAGACCTCGTTTTTAACTCGTTCAGCACCTTGCCACAGGGTTTTTGTGGAAAAAACGTGGCAACCAGTTTTAGCAGTGGCAAGATTGTTTTGACCTCGTTTTTAACTCGTTCAGCATCTTGCCACATTGTTTTCCGATGCACAAAAAACCCGTGGCAAGATTTTGACCTCGTTTTTAACTCGTTCAGCATCTTGCACACGGTTTTGCATGCAAAAAGCCTGTGGCAAGATTTGACCTCGTTTTAACTCGTTCAGCATCTTGCCACACGGTTTTCGCATGCAAAAAACCTGTGGCAAGCTTTGACCTCGTTTTAACTCGTTCAGCATCTTGCCACACGGTTTTCGCATGCAAAAAGCCTGTGGCAAGATGTTGACCTCGTTTTTAACTCGTTCAGCATCTTGCCACACGGTTTTCGCATGCAAAAGCCTGTGGCAAGATGTTGACCTCGTTTTTAACTCGTTCAGCATCTTGCCACACGGTTTTCGCATGCAAAAAGCCTGTGGCAAGATGTTGACCTCGTTTTTAACTCGTTCAGCATCTTGCCACACGGTTTTCGCATGCAAAAACCCTGTGGCAAGATTTGACCTCGTTTTTACTCGTTCAGCATCTTGCCACAGTTTTTTCGTGCAAAAGCCTGTGGCAAGATTTTGACCTCGTTTTTAACTTGTTCAGCATATTGCCACACGGTTTTCGCATGCAAAAGCCTGTGGCAAGATGTTGAACTCTAGCATCTTGCCACACGGTTTTCGCATGCAAAAAGCCTGTGGCAAGATATTGGCCTCGTTTTTAACTCGTTCAGCATCTTGCCACACGGTTTTCGCATGCAAAAACCTGTGGCAAGATGTGACCTCGTTTTAATCGTCAGAACTTGCCACCCGGTTTTCGCATGCAAAAAGCCTGTGGCCAGATATTGGCCTCGTTTTTAACTCG
>JAANDG010000859.1:0-45948 GCA_036852015.1 Pelodera strongyloides | reverse complement strand
AAATGTATATCATACAACTACGATATTGGGCCATAAAACTTTTGGAGGAGCTTTATTCGATTGAAGGTTGGTGTTTAACATTCTACATACATAATACATCATACACGTCCAAACTACAAGTAGTTTATGAAGCGCGATTGCTATACCCTGTATATTGTAATTGCCATAATTGGCCGTCAAAGGGCCGAATTCTCGTGCCTGTTTAGTTGATGATCGAAACATAATCATAATGATTTATTGGTGATATGTTTCGATTTACTGAATAGTTTATTGATACATACATCGAAACATGTGCACTCAAAAGGATACCCTAAGACGAACGTGATTCACAACAGTTCCTACTATGAAGGGTCCAAACTAATAGCATACAAACTACATTAAACCATTTCGTTCAAATAGATGAATTAGTGAATTAGTTATAACCTCCCGGTAACTGTAAATGGTTGAAATTATTTATTATTTATTTATTAGATGAAATCCCAATTCTGAAGCATATGATGAAGATTCGATCGGGTACCGTGAAAGAGGAAGCACCGAAGCCGCGTGAGCATCCTTTATTGTTTCTTTTAAATATTTGGAGGGAGTGACACACACACAGAGAGAGAGAGAGAGAGAGAGAGAGAGAGAGAGAAGGAGTGTGAGAGCAGAGAGCGTATACTATTTCATTTCGTACACAAATTCATATGGAATGGTTTATTCGGCAATTACTTAATTAATAAATGAATGTACAATAAAATGCTTACCATATATTCGGTGTTATTTTAAGGAAGTTTCAAAGGCACAACTTTCCAAATAACATTTTCCTGCTTTAGGTGGACCCTCAAGACCTCCGTTTATCATTACGCGAAGCAAGGAGCAAAAGAAGGTAAATTTCAATACATATGCTTAAAGTTCAAATAAAACCAAAACCAAAAATACCGTAGTTAAGAGAAAGGAAGGACAAGAGGATGGTCTTGTTCGTAACCATAAGGCGCCCTAAGGACGATCTACCTACGTTAGAGCTTAGAGCCTTAGAGCCTTCATTCATATGTTTACTGCATCCCCCAATTTACAGTATATCAGTCCAGATCCGTCAAAATACTGTATCTGTATGTATCTACAGTATTGCAAATTGCAATTTACAGTATTCTTAAGTTGAAACATAGTACCTTAGTCATTTGTTATACATTTTATGCATGTTTTGCAGTCTTTTTTTCACAGTGCAATATACACATTTCATGCAAAATTATATGTTTTACAGTCTTTTTTTCCAGTGCAGTGTACACATTTCATACAACAAAATTACAGTCTTTTTCCTCTTCTTCGCAGGTCTTTGGCCTGGGCTATCCAGCAATTCCGACGATGACCGTAGATGAGTGGGCGGACGGGATGGCGACGAGCGGACGTTGGGGGCAAGTGGATCATCAAGGGTGAGATATTGAATTGTAGTTTGTAGTACCGTGTTGCTTGGACTGTTGTAGTTTGTACGTTTGTTTGTAGTCTCGTGGTTCATGGGTGAGATTTGAATTGTAGTTTATAGTTTGTAGCATCGTGTTGCTTGGACTGTAGTTGTAGTTTCATATCGTTCGACGAGTTGACAGTTGGCTTGGCGGGTTGGAATTACAATTACAGTTCTTGAATGTTTGGGGATTGACGTTTATATTGTATCTATTCCTATTTTCCTAGATTCCTGGGGAATGTTTTTGTATTTTGTATTTTCTCGAATTCGTAAGAGTAATTAGCATTATTTCGTGTGTAATTGTAGTGTTCGAAGCACAACCTTGAACTAGTACCGTACGCAAAGTACAGAATTTCATAATTTAAAACGAAATACCAGCCGGTTTTTGAAACACATCTATCAATGATATTGAAGATATGAGTTTAGAGATATCATATCTGCATTTTTATGCAGTTATGCTAAGTGGGGTCGAATTGGGGTCATATGATGGATAAGAAAGCAGGGGTACGCGATGCGTGCTTTTCAAAAACCGGCCGGTGTTTCGCTGTAAGTTTTACTGTTTACAGCAACATCGAGCAACCGCAAATGTCCGAAGCTGAACAAAGAGAAGCTGATTTATCTGACTCGGAGAAGGAGGACGAGGTGGATGAGGATGCGGTGGGTTCACGTTGCTTATTTGTTTGTTCGACGATATTAACAACTTCCTTGATGACGTCATCGGTCGGACTTGACCTTGATGACGTCATCGTCCCGGAATTGAATTTGTGAATAGTGAAGCTAAATTCTTCTTAGTTGGTTATTGCTTCTTACAATAAGACAAATATATGTGTGTACTGATTTTGGTTGCTGTCTGAGAGTCCAAGAAATGCGTTTAGTGTTAGCTTTGCTTGGATCTCATGCCATTCCCTACCTATCTAAACTACAACTAACCTAATTCTCTTGTCTAGATTGCCGCGTTGCCTTATATTATTGTAAGATATACATATGTTATACCTCCCCAGCATGAAATATGTACAAACAATAATTAAAGTGGCACTGCTGTAATGTTGTGCCCAGTTGCATGTTCAACCTCTGCATAGAGAAAGAGAGCCGAGCCAGGCAATTATTAGTTAAGCGAACGAAATTTGGTGGTTTTTGTTAGCTAGTATATATTTTTTCCAATCGCCGAGGAACGCTTATAGACGTTTTTTTCTTTAGAAAAGACAGAAAATGCTCCGTTGGGACGAGTACAAGGACACGCATCGTCGTGGTTGGGGAAACATGCATAACAAGGGATGAATGAGTTTGAGTTTTGTATTTATTTTTGAGTTTTATTGATTCGTAGTTTGTAGCTCGTATTGTGGTACGGTAGCAGTAGCGGGACTTGGCCCTAGTCCTACTAGGCTCTGTGACCAAAAATTAGACTACGACGTACGGCGGGGTGTCCTGAAACATTTCAATGTCGAATATGTTATGTAAGCATATAAGAGTTCATGTGCACAGTGTGTATATTTTTAGTGGTCACGTACTGCTTGCTGGTTAATTGCTCCATTTTCTTGCTTGCTTTATTTTCAAACTTCGTTGCTTGATTTCCATTTATTAGTTTGGGCTTTAAGATTGCCTATGTGTAGGTCTTTGATGCTTTCTTTTGTTAATACTTAAAAAATTTCCATCTTCCAATCTTCCATGTAAAGTTACAGTATCAGTATCTCAGTTGTATACTCGAGGAGGGTTTTATATTTCCGTATTTCCGTAGTTTCCTTGTTTTTATATTCATGTTGTAGTTGTACAGTGAGCTCCTGGTTTACCCCCGTGATTATTTAATTTGATTATTTTAATACAGATGTGTAATTACTTGACCTCTGTAGTTTGTGCATAATGTTATATTTCTAGATTGTTTATCATATATTTATTGATAAATAAATTTTATTCCCAATTATTTGTTTTTGAAGTTGAGGTTCTCTATGTTCCTTGTGATATTTATTTGCTGTTTTTGAAACTGTAAATATGCCGTGTTATCTATGAATACCGTAAACCTTAACGATATGATTTTGCGCAATTGAGGGGAGAGAGCCCACGAGATTTTTTTTCTCGATTTTGAGTTTGATTTTCGGAGTTTTGTTTTGGGATAATTAAATTCGGCTACTTCCTTTCGAATTAATAGTTGGGGCGAAACAGACTGTTTGTAAGTTTGGGTATATAAATGGTTTGTGTGCGTGGAGAGACATGAGCATATGTATTTGTAGTGTAAACTGTAACTCATTGTCAGAATCGTTGGTATATCAAATATCATTACTATTGTTATGCAGCTAGTCTAGATTGCTGTTTTTTGGCAGAGCTGCATGTAAACTCAGGCATTTTCAGGACTGGGTTAAACTGTACTTGGAGGAAGCATGTTTAGGAATAACATTCGAGGTATGGTTTCTTGTTAATGGTTTTTTTCTTTACGGTGTATTTTACGGTATGGGGATTTGATGTTGAAGCTCAGTGTAGATTCACAACGTAAAATACTACGGTAGTCTAGTTGTCTATTGTTCAATTGCTCAAGAGTATACGCCGCAGTATTTTATATTGAATACTTAAAAAACAAAAGCGAAATAACACAGCGTGAACAAATACATAAAAAAAACCGTAAAGCGAAATACTGGGCAGCACAAAAATACGGTAGGTTCGTAGATAAATGGCTACACATGGGGATAAGTGACAGAATTTTGATTGAGCCGAGTTTTGAAAATTTCTACACTAGAAGGGAAGGGATTTTATAATGTATGCCGGTATCGTTAGACTCTTTTCGTATCTTTTATTACATGTTGCTAATCTTTGTTTCAATTCAGACAGCGATCATGACTCTTCTGATGACGAGGGACCCTCAATTGCAAAGGTAATTAACTTTTAATGTTGTGTTAATGGAAGTGGAAACGCATTGCGTACACATGCTTCCTTATGCAGCATATGTAAATGAGCAAAAATTAGAACAAAAACTAGACCTCAATTAGACCCCACCCCACTTTGCATAAATGCATAGGAATGCAATTACTTGAGATGCATTTCAAAAACAGGCCGGTATTTCGCTTTAAAGGATCGCAGTCACTCCAAAATCATCATTTTGCTTCGAGTTTACTTGAATTTAGTAAAGAATAAAGAAAAATACTTTACCAAAACCGAATAATTTGTTTCCAACTCAGTGAGTGAACAAGTAGAAAATTAGTTCTACTTAACTACCGCGGGATTATGAAACGTGTAGTGATATGCCTGCAGACCCTTGCAGTATCTTATTATATAAAAGAGTAACTGTAGCATAATTTGCATACCGATGTGCGTTACGAAATGCAAATTTTCATGTTCGGGTATAAAAAGAGTGTCGCAGCTATAGAAGTATGCATATGCAATTGTTTCCTATTATGTGAATTTCTTATGATACGTTTGAAGATTTGTATATAAGTATGCCCATGCTAAACCAACCATATTTCCATGTAAGTCGCCTCAGGCGGCGTGAGCCGTCTGGTATGTATATAATATGCATATATTTGCCGAAATAATTTGCATACTCCCGATCAGGAAGCAGCTGTATGAACACGTTTCGTGATCCTGCGGAAGTTAAGTAGAACTACTTTTCTACTTGTTCACCCCCCAGGGTTGGAATTCAAATTATTCGGTTTTGGTAAAGTATTTGTCTCTATTCTTTACTAAATACAAGTAAACTCGAAGAAAACGACGATTTTGTAGTGACTGCGATCCTTTAAAGCGAAATGCTAGCCTCTTTGGAAAATTTGCATATATGATAAGCAAATCCTATGTATCCTATGCTAATTTTGTACGATCGTCCACGGCAATCGTACAAAATTAGCATAGGATACATAGGATTTGCTTATCATATGCAAATTTTCCAAAGGGGCTCGCCTTTCGCTTTAAGAGTAGTTTTTTCCGAGGCTTTTAGTTTACTTGACTAGCGGAGCCGATTGAACTCACAGTGTGTTTAGCTTTGGCTCAACTTTTTTTTTACTTTACATCGGTGTAACGGTCGCTTTTGCAATTGAGCGTTAATTGAGCTCGATCTTTAGCCCAGATGATACTCATTTGCTTAAGCTGGATGTTATACCTCTTTAAATCGTTGCGAATTGGCTAACGCTTCTTGAGGCGACTTTTCGAAATAAGATTGCATAATTTTGTGAAACTCCCGAACGTATCCTCAAGGTTTATGGAATAATCTACGAAATGTTGAAGATTCTCGGAACGTCCACATTTACAAAACCCCAAACCCCGTGAACCGTCGTCTGTAATGTTTCGTAAAGTGAAAACGTTCAGATGGCGCGCGGAGTAGTGGCTGCAGATGACGAGGAGATGGATGCCGGAACGCGGAAGAAGCACAATGTATGGGCGGACGTGGTTCTGGAGCAGCAACTCGATGAAGTCAGCAAAGTTGGAGTACAGGTGAGTCGTTTGGCTCTATGTAAAGTCGTTTATATGTATAGCAGTTTTCTAATGGCCTGTCCATGTTTGCGATTCGTACTTGCGAAAATGGCAAATGCCTGTCCATGTTCGAGTCAATGTAAATGACATGGTCCCGCAGCGATTTTGAATCTAGTACGGATCTATTTCAAAATAGTACGGATCTATTTCAAATAGTATGGAGCTGATACACTTTCGCTGCACGACCATGTCAAATGCGTTATTCGCATGGGTTACGGTAGGTAGTTTGTAGTTGTTTTGTTGTGTGGTGTGCATTTATTAATTTCGACGAAGGGATAGCTATTCGTTTTATTGCATAGCTTTTTCACATTTAACCTGTTCGTAATCACCGTACCTGTAGATTGTCTCTAACTCTCTATCATTCTCTAATTCTCTTGTATCTCTCTCCGCTCTGTTCTCAAGCTACCATACAAGCAGCAGAAAATATAATTTATTACGCACACATAAATATTTCGACATGGCAGGGATTGAACTTGGCGGAGCCATGCCTCTGACGGCACAGCTCAAACCTCAAACCGGCGCCTTAGACCACTCGGCCATAACGCCCGTACACTGCGTAAATCTGGTCACACATTGTTGTGCATGATGTCCGTTATGCTTACTAATTCCAAGCGCACCGTGTCTAATAAACATTTGCCGTGAAACATATTGTGTTTTAGGGAACGACCGAGTTTATCGAACGAGGTTCAGAATCCTTTGCGATTCCAATGGAAGAACGACGTCTGTTGGCGGCCAAGCAGAAGGAGTTGGAAGAAGCGAAAGATAGGGAAAAGTCGTCGGACGGGCAGACGGTGCCTATGGTGGAAGTGGTGGGTGGTTTTTTCTTTTCCGAAATGTCGGGACCAGAGGCCATATTCATCACTTCGATTCTCTCGGGGAAATATTCCCTGGGGACTGCAAATAGCATTCGAATGTGAGACACGGATAGAAAAAGACGGCGAATTCCCCATAGGGAATTGATTGGTGAATATGGCCTCAGGGTAATAAAGTTGGGCCAGTTGAGGAGTTTTTATTTCGTGTACACTTTATGGTGGAATTGCGTGAAGATAATTGGAACTGACACTGGTCTATGGGTTTCTATGGAGGCGAGTTATCCTTTGCAGTTTCGGTTTTAGATGAATAGAGTTATTATGAATCAATGAATCTTCTAGGAGAGCGTCAAGGGGACCACATACCGTAGCGCGTAACACTCAAAGTTATCCAGTTTTCCCTAACGACGTACCGTAATCACAAGCAATTGAGATTGAGGGTATACATATTCACTATTGCTGAACGAAGTTTAGTATGGGGAGTTGTAGTGTATATGAATATGTAACTACGGCAGGTTCTTTTGCTTGTATATGAGCACCGAGCGCGGTGATTTCATTTACCTAATTTACAAATTTCAGCCAATTGTATGCGTGTCACCGGCCGTTGATGATCCATTTGCGGAGACTGCAGACCTTACCTCGGTTGAAGGCTTTGGGTTCGATGATAAGGTACGTATGAGACTATGTACCTAAGTCTAATTGGTACCTAATTAGCTAGTAGTTGTGGTATTATATTTTAATTGATTTGCTTAGTATTATATAACGATAACTTTCTGTGCACTTTTCCAGCCGGTAACGTCCTCCAAGTCGATCCAGGGTAGAATTTCGTTTCCGCGAGGACGAGGTGGACCAGGGTTGAAGATTGGAGCACGACCGCCTAGAGGTTGGTTTTTATATGGGGTTATGCTAATTAGCAGTTGGGTGTAAAGGACTTACTATACTGAACGGGTGTAAACCATGCAGTTCTTTGATATTTGAAATTGGTGACTTTTCTGTGATTGCTTTAGTTTTGATCAAGACTTGGGGGAGTCATAGGCTGGTTCTTAAAGCTATTCAGGACTGTTTCATCCTTTAGGTGAAAAAAAGAGTGTTAAAAAGTGTGTGCCTAGTGTTAGAGGCGCTAGGTGTTTTGACGGGGGTATCTGGGGTAATGTTGATGTTCGGGGGTTTATCTTTTGGGGTGCTTATTTGCATGAATATGATTTATATCCAACTTTTCCCAGGTCGTCATGGTTGTGGTCCGTCATCGTCTAACGAATTTGCGCAGCCACAAAAACATCAGAATGGAGCTGGTCAGGGGCAAAGTTCGAATGTTCGAGGAGGTGGAGGTAGAGGAGGAGCACACCGGGGAGCGGGAGCTAACCGAGGGAATAAGAGGAGCTGGGATGGGAAGGTAAGGGTGTTTGTGGAGTTTAAGGACATCTTGGGACCTTTTGTTAGAGTTACACTAGAGCATTCCAGGCCATTATATAACGGTAGAAGCTACATTACTCTATATCTTGGGTTGATTTATTTACTCTATATCTTTGGTAGGTTTATACCCATTAAATTATGCCTTATTAGGTATGGTGACACCGACACCAGTGTGGCATAAACGACAGTATGCCTTATGTAGGGTGCTGTAGTAGGAAGCTCGGGTATTTGGGTTCTGTATTCTGTTGCCGGATGCCGGATGCACGAACACCGGTCGCCGTGTCGAACTCGCCGGGAAGTTCCCAGCCTCCCAGTAGGAGGTGAGAGAAAGAGAGGGATCACACGAATCAGAGACACGCAGAGACGAATTTTCCCACCCAGGGAGGTTCCCGCTGTTCGTGCATACGGCCACGGGCGCCACGGCCACGGGTTAGTCTATCTTGTGCTCTTACCCCCAGCTGTTCTTTTAGAATGTCCTCAAACATATCGTTGCCCCGGAATATTCTTTGGAATCGCTGATAACGTGGGAATTCGACGAGGGACTGAGTATCCAGGAGCTGGGAGAACAGGTGTGTGATCTTTGATGTTCGTTTGGTCTTTGATCTTTGATCTTTGGTGTTCGTTTGGTCTTTGATGTCCGTCGTGGTGGTGGAGTTAAGGTGTTGAGTAGGTGAATAATAGAAGTGTACACCGATTTGGCAGTGCACCCCTGCCTTCATCGCAGTATGTTGAAACTGAATACTTACTACTGACCATTAAGTAAATCATAATAAGATTCAATCGAGTGACCCGGATTTCCAAGGTATGAGGTTCAAAGGGAGTTTAACTCCTCTTTTTTTAAGTTTTACATTATTTACATTTAGATTGGAAAAGCACTCGGCGAAAAGGACCCGGCTACAGTGAAGAGTATTGTTCAAGCACTGGGACAGCAAAAGGTAGTACACATATGTATTTGCAAGTTAGAAAACCCCAAATGAGTATGTGTTTTATGCGTGCGTGCGTGTGTGTGTGAGGTGTGTGTGTGTGTTGTGTGTGTTTGTGCGTGTGTGTTTGTGTGTGTGTGTTGTGTGCGTGTGTGTGGTGTGTGTGTGTTTGTGTGTGTGTGTGTTGTGCGTGTGTGTGTGTTTGTGTGCGTGTGTGTGTTTGTGCGTGTGTGTGTTTGTGTGTGTGTGTGTGTTTATGCGTGTGTGTGTGAATAGCATTTGGCTCGAAACGCCTTATAAAAACATCACATTATTCTCTTTGCAAGTGAACAAAACGAAACAGTGTCCATGCGCGGCATAGAATACTGTGGATGGTTGCCCTGCACCTCCCCATTGTTTTACTTTCTATTTCAGGCTCTGCAACTGTTCGAGTTGACCCGGCAAAAGGAGTCCCAGGGCGGGATTATGATCCTAGACGGGAGCAGGCGGCGGTCGCCCGGTGGAGCCTTTATCTTCCTGTTTAAGGAAGACACGTCCACCTCGCAGGATATTAAGGTTTGAAGATTTCTCTTTAAAGCGTAGCATAAAACACCCCGCCAAATGCGGACGATCACCTCCCGATCCGTAATGCATTATATGCAAATTAGTCCAAATCACCTCCCCAAAATTTGGAGATGCGGGCCTAATTTATTCCCTGCTTTAAAGAAAGTGACAGCGTCCCTTGTAGGAGACCAATAAAAATTCTCCGACTATGTGTGAAACGTAAACTCAAACATATTTTCTAGAATAAACCTGATATAACCTTGTATTCGTAAGTGTGCTCCTTTATTGAAAGTGCTCGCTGCAATTTTCAACATCAACATATTGCAATAAAAAAGTAAACATTGCGTCGTTTTAGGATCAAATCTTTCAAAACTGTGAGAAGCAGGACCGGCAGTGGAAGCGGGCCAAGCGGAGGGGAAGGAGAGAGGCGACGTTTGAAGACAGTTTGAAAGAGGTAGGAAGAAGAAGTGAGAAGTGAGCTTATTGAAAGGGGTACAGGTTGGTGTTGTTGCGTGAAAACACGCACGAACCGCCTCCGCCTCCGGATTGGTTTTGACCACCTCCGGAAGCAATTCGAAATTAGTATAATGTTTGAGCGAAAGATGGTGTTTATTGAAACGGTCTCTCACTAATAGATCAGGAAGTATTTGGCATGAGTAACTGAAACAGTAGTACTATAATGAGAAGAAAAAGTATCATCTATTGAATGATAATAGATGAAAAGTGTTGAGTGACAAAGGATGCAATGTGTATACAGTCATGAGAAACCATGACACCCCGTTTCGACCCAAATCGTATACGAGGATTTTGCCTGGGTTGGGTCTCATCAGTACGATGACCACAGGCTTATATGAAGAGGAATGTTAGTGGAAAAAAAAACTTAAGAGAGAATTTATGAAAGAAATAAAGGGTAAAGATTGTAAAGTGTATAATAAATATGATTGTAATTATAATATAAATAATGAAAAGGAAAGTAAGAAACTAACCTTGACGGTCCCAACGGAATATACCTGAAAGGTAAAAGAAAATAAAAGTACATAAGAGACTAACCTGAATATACGGGATCGGACGTATGTAGACAGGAATACAATTATTAAGGTATATCGATATACCAAATAATTTGAATAGGATTAGAATGAGTGCGAGGTTCTACCATGAATTAGTTTGGTAATGTATGTGTGGTGTCAAACCGACGCTAAGAGTTAGAGCATGCAGAGGATGGAACATTGTATTTTGTAGTCTGTAGGTGATCCAAGTTGGCAAGTATCCAACTGTATCATATAGTGTATAGTTGTTAAATACAGTAATCTACATGATAGAATTAAACCATGCTATTATAGTTTTATTGCTACTGTCATATTTTAAACATATAAAAGGATATCGATTTAAAGCTTAAGCTAAAGAAACCACCTCCAACCACCTCCATTTACGCACGGAATTTATACCCTGCTTATTGTTGATCATACATCACGGGCGGCTCTTCTTCGGCTCAGATTAGAGGAGCTTTATTATTTTTTCACTCAAAGCTTGAGTAGAGAGTAAGGAGTCGGTCACGATTGAGGAATTGAGGACAATCTGAAAGTCCGAAAGAAGTAACTGAAGGTTCTTAGGACATTAGTTCGCCACCTGAGGTGATATGGTTAGCTGACTGAACTTTTATGGGGAGGGGTATGTTACCAACGAGATTGCATTGTTACAACGCGAAACTTTGGCGCGTGCGCGGCCGGCATATGGCAGGTGCGCGGCCTACAAAAAGCGGGTGGGCCCACACACGGTGGCCCACCCATTTCGGGCGCAGTGTAGGTCGCGCACCGGTCAAATTTCTTCAGTGTAACCGGGCTCAAGAATGCCTTGTACCTATAGCAATACGCACTAAGCAGTTTATGCTATTAGTAAGGTGATGTATGGAATGCACTGTGCACGTATAGGGCAAGAAATTAGTAGGTTCTACTGGTGCGACGAGCGATTCATGCATACATTAATTTTGTAATTAGGTTATCACTCAATAAGCACTATGGTCTTTTTTTCAGTTCTCTGATAAGCTGAAGGAGCGACATGGAATGCCGGTAGAAGTAGAAGACCAGAACAAAGATGCTGGCGGGGACATGGACATTAAGGTTAGTAACTATATTTAAATATTTATTAACACATGTAAATATGTGCATCCATATGACGAGAGATATTCAGCAACAATATCTTGAACAAATTAATACGAGTATTCGTACGTTACCTCAAAAATTAGTTGTTTTCTCTACTCATATCCTTTGTTTGCTCGACAGCGCTATCATAGTTTTAATATAATTGTGTTGCGCTGGGTCGCTGGGTAATCTTATGGCTTAAAGCGAAATACCGGCCGGTTTTTTTGAAACGCATGGCAGGCCATTGAATTCTTACGAAATTATGCAAACTTACTCGAAGTTAGCCCGATTTTTTATTCTAATTTTAGTTCATTTGCATAAGCTGCATGATAATGCTGATGTACTATGTAGTCGACGCGTTTCAAAAGCCGGCCGGTATTTCGCTTTAATAAGACCAGGAACGTGTTACTTCCCTATGTATGACACATCATGACAATTGTGTTTGCCTGACACGCTCCAGGCTCCATTGTACTTCTGATTCTGGTTCTTTCTCATTCCAGCCTCTGCCCGACGTGACGGATGTGCTCAAAGTGCAGGACGTGTCGACTACAGAAGATATGACGGTCCCTGAGGAGGCAATGACTGACAGTGCTGACATCGACCACTTTATGGGAGACGAGTGGGATTAGGTAGATTCTGGAACTTCGACTTTAAAGCGGTAGGGTGCGTGGTTTGTGAAGCGTTTCTGCGAATTGTGTTTTGTTCTGTGCTAATGGGCACATAACGGATGCAATGCGCGGAATTTGATTGAACAGTGTACGTTTCACAAACCAGGTGACTCACTGCTTTTATGTGTTTCCGGGTGTGTACTATGTGTTTTGAGCCTTTGATAAGTTTTTGGTGTTAAAAGACTCTTCTATTGATAATTTTAGTTTCCCAGTTTGATAATGATTATGTGATGTGCTGGTCGGTGGTTTCATAGTGGATCTCGTTTTGTCGGTTGATAATTGTTGTTATTTGGAACAACGTGACACTTCGCGCCATCGCCGCGCACCAAAGGGTGGTGCCGCGCCACTGTGGCTCGCGTTTTTTTCTGCGCGGCGATGTCGAGGAGTTTATCGTGGTAGTTTGTTAATTCTTGATTTTGTTGACGCATATTATATTCAGATGGAATTTACTGATGATATGTACCCTTATATATACTTTTTTTTCTCGTGATCTGTGCCGGTATAGACCAATACTATAGGATTTGTTTATTATTACGTTTTCTGATAACTCAATATGTATTTTTTCGGATGAAGTGGATAGCGGATGTGCTGATGATAGAGTTATTCTAACCTACGGTTATTTGTTGAAGAATACGTTTCGTAAAGTACGAGCCTCATTTTTTACATGTTATGAATGATTATGATTTTGGCATTAGCTGGTCATGTTCATTTATACTGATTAGGGATATTTTGTTGATGATTGTCTAATAAATCAGTTTTTAATTTGCAGTTGCGAGTGGTTAGTGATAATATGTAGTCATCTTTTGATAAGTTTGTTGAAGAGCTGTTAGTAAAGGTTTGCAAAAGTTTTATTCATATATGCTTGCTTTTTAGTTATAAATTGGGTTTCTGGAGAAATTCGGGGAATAGCTAGCTGCTACTAAGGCTAACAATACTTTCGTGCCATTCGTGCGCTATTTATTCGCATAATCGCTGATTGTAAGCATAATAATGTTCAGTTTTTTTATCTATTTTTTTATTTTTGTTAGAAACCATCAATAAGATTACTTGTTGCTTGTCTGCTATTAGCTTTAGCTTTAGTAACGGCGTGGAACATTGCGCTTTTTCAATAGAAAAAATCAACGAACATATGCTTTGCTTTTGATTTACGGTACGCGGCGCTTTAGATATAAAATAGTACTGTACTGACATGTTACTTTATGCGCAATACGCAATAGAGTTCTTTAGCGTAAGCGCGTGATCCGTACTTACATTCGTAAGTAAGAACTGACGAATAATCGTAAGTATTGAAACTAGGGAAATATTTATCGCTAGCATATATTTGTTCCGTGCTGGTATGGTTCTGTAAATCTAGCCAATATTTCCGTAATATACTTATTGTGGCTGGGAATAGTAGACTGATTTGCCACAACGAAACAACGCAATAGAATTAAATTGGGGAAAATTGCCTGTCATTTTGCGGCGCGTGCTAGGCCAATGTTATCTTTTACATATTTTTGATGCCTTTTGATTTGGAGACACCTTCACTTTTTGTCCGTTTGTTGTCCGTTTTCAAAATGAATTGTTGCATACACAAATTATCTTATTATATAAAAGAGTAATAACTGTAGTTGTAGAGTGCGCTAGCACCCTGTGCGTTACGGAAGTTCAATTTGAATAAAATGTTCCGCAGTATACAACCGTCTGGTATTACTATATTTGATGAATACTGTAATGTGTTTATTGTCGCTTCTTGCCTCATACACGTGCATGTATTTCCTTGACGATTTGCCAATTTTAACATCACTATTTTTTGTTTTTGCTCCAGTTTATCTGTTTATCGTTCACCTTTTAGAATGTCCGATTCGGATTCGAAGAAGGCCGACACTTATAAACAAATTCTTCAGAAGACAATCGAAGTCACTGAAGAAGAAAAGAAAAGATTCGAGGAATTGCTTGTAAGGATTTTTTAGATTTCGGCTCCTCGTACTTGTTAATAGGACTCAGGTCCTTGAAAACTCGCACGCACAGGCGCACGTGGAAATAAGGCAGAAAAGGGCTCGGCGCAAAAACGGCGAACTTGCCGCACACTTTTGAGTTGAACCAATTGAAAAATGTTAATACGACAAGCTCGAAGATAACTCTTTGCTAAGTTTGCGGGAGAAACATTGCAGTGCCCTATCTTCGAGATCGTTTCACTTTTCTTTAAAATAAAAAAGGCAATACAAATTCAACTTTTACAAATTAAAGCTCATTAAAAAAATACAAAGTTCAATCACGTAAGCAGTCAATCAGTCATTGCATCATGAAATATGTCCATAGGTTTGGCTGAAAAGTGCAACTTTTCAAAGTTGATTTTCAATTTTTTCGCACGGTGATATATGAGCCTTGACCTTAATCCATGTTTGGACTTCCATTAGGTTGTCCATTTTCACTATCGTGAATAGATAGTAAAGTATAGTTGTTATAGAAAGATAGAATCTTCGAGCTTATTACGGCTCCCGGTAAGACGGATTGGACAGATGTAAACCAAATATTTATGTCAACGTTTCACCGTTCGGTAGCGAAATAATCTGGAAGGTTCCACCTTTCTATGAAGTTATCATCTCCCAAATGGAGCACGCGTACATCAAAATTATAGTTGTTATGGTTGGTATACATGGAAATTCGACGTACAGACTAGCATGCAAGTCGAAAGTTAAAAGGTACAACTCTATGAAAAACAATGTATGATTACTGCACATGATTACTTACTTCCCCACCGGAGTTTTTTTCCAGCAAAGATGTCGCTGCTAGGTATGCGGGGGTTGATTCCTGGGTAGTGTATTGTAATCCCCACTGGCTCCCAGGCTCCCTTACCTGGGCGAGGTAGACTATCTGCAAGTGTCATATTTTCCTCCCCAGTGAGAATGGTATGAAGGTGAAGGATCCCTCGTATCAAACTCCCGGTCCTTAGTTCTTACTTTTATTTCCCTCCCCAGGGACAATACCCCCATAAACTCCCAGCCCTAACTCGACTCCATTTCGTCATCACGCGGCTTTTGTGTTTGTCTCTAAGTGTTAGTGGCTGACCTTAATCCGAGCGTTGACCTAGACACAGTAAGCATTTCAGTTTTCTGTCACATTTTTCTTTCTTTTTTTGAATCGTAACTTTTCCTTTGTTTGTGGATTGCGCGGGTGAAAACTAACCGGAATACAATGGTGAAAGCGGCTGACTAACTGGCCCGTTGACCCAATATTTGGAGCATTTTATGTGATCAACAGCATACTGTAGGTCGTGTGATTTATAGGAAACAAGCTGCTGAGTTATGAGGAAATGCTTAGGGAATGTTCTAGGCATTGGCCTAGGGCTAGGTCATGAGGTGAAAATCTGATGAAACGGTATGAGAAATATGCTAGAGCGAACATCAGTTAATCATCGTTAACTTGAGTGACGTCAAATTAGTATTCCGGGGCTGATTGGTTTACATGCGTGATACCGAAGCTAACAATAAGGTTAGACTCATAGACAATGGAGAGCATGTATGCATACCTGCGATATGACACATGGTTTGCGGCCTGCTGGACGACGCATTTTCATGTAGTACGGTCTCATTCTAACATCAATAGTCTTGTAGTATTGTAATATGTACAGTTAGTGTTAGACATTGCTGGTTCTGCAGAACGAATGTATACTTTTGTATGTCTTTTCTTGAAACTACCCTATTAGTTCTCGTGGGACGATATTGGCTTAGCATTTGTGCCTGGCGCTGCCGAAGCCTGAGCTCCTACTAAAACGGAGTAATTAATAATAAGTGCCTTTTCTTTTGTAG
The DNA here is from genome assembly GCA_036852015.1 of Pelodera strongyloides. Taxonomy (NCBI): domain Eukaryota; kingdom Metazoa; phylum Nematoda; class Chromadorea; order Rhabditida; family Rhabditidae; genus Pelodera; species Pelodera strongyloides. The sequence continues at coordinate 29,776 of JAANDG010000859.1, read as the reverse complement.
CGAATATGCAATTTATTATTTGCGTTTTCCAAAAGGATATCCATATTTCTAGGTCAAGGTTGAGAGCACTGATCGGTTATTATCCTGCACACAAAACGTGTGCAAGTATCAGGCAATTTCGTGGTTAGACACCGACAAAACAAAGTACTGTACTTGCAGACTGTAACAGAACAGTTCTAGCACTGTTTTTTATACTACTGTACGGTGCTGTTAGTGTCCTAGTTGCTCTTATCCTATTAGTCTGTACAGATTGGACACCAGTAGTACGGTACTAGATCTGTACTAGTGTATGTGTATGTATTTATTTTCTTAGTACGTACTCTTATGTCCTAGTACTGCACTAAGTGCACCTGGACTGTACTTGGTCCTTACTTGAACTGCACTAGTGCTACTTACGACGCAAAAGAGCAGATGCACTTTGCGATTTAGTACTGGAAGTAGGCAACGTAGACCGTGTTGCTGTCATCAAACAAGTGTCTTGGACACATTTGGACTTCGGTGTGTCGCCACGTATTGGCGATACTTTGGCTCCTCTATGGCGCTCGTGATATTTTGTGATTTTGCAATAGCACGAAAAGGTGTGGGTGGTAATCAAATCCCATAAACATGTGATAAACAAAAGGGACAAAAGCTATTTCATTCAGGAGCGTTTCTGTGCTGATAAAGAGAAACAAACTGATGAACAGCGGAAAAAGTAAGTAAAGTTGTTTTTGTTTTCGAATAAAAGGAATGGCAGTCCTCAAGCATTAATCCCTTTTTAAATAATTTCTATCATTGGTTTGAATCAGCTCTACTCAGTGCGTATTTGCTAGTTTCTTTGCGGCAATACACTTCGAGTTGGCGCACCCGTCGCGCGCATCTTGGAGTGCGAGAACTGCGCCATAGCGTAGCCAGTTTAGCCACAGGTGTGAGAACTTGAATTGTACATTTTTCGCGCTCTCCTGGCTCACTCTTAGCGAGCGGCTACTGCGCGACGTATTCGCCATTAGTCTAACTTCTGATTTCAGATGGCTGGCGTACGCGCGGGAACGTCGCGAAATGGAGGCGCGTGCTCGTGAATGGGACGCTTATTGGGAGAGAAGGAAGACCGAGGACCGTGATCTGTGGAGGGACAAGGTTGGTGCAGTGGTAGAGTGCTGAAATTCCGAAGCATGACTAGGGTTCAGATCCTTCCTGACTTGTCAGTACTTACCCAACGACTAGTAAGTGTGCGCGGCAAGCGCTCAGAACCCATAAATAAAAGAGGAGTATTTGGCGTCACAATTTCGAACTGTGAAAACGGTATTCAATACTACCCAAAACTCTTGGATTTACCCCCCCCCCCCCCCCCTGAGATTCCTCGACGTACTAGCTACCGTAGCCCGCAACTTATTGGTTTTTCAGTCGTTGCACCGATAAAATGCACCATAGGCATAGGGGCATAATTAGTTCACAGTAATGTTCAATTGGTCATTGTTCACCAAAACGATGGTAAATTAGAGCAAATTACCTAATAAGCTGGAACACGTCTAAAAGAAAAGTCTCCACCATTGAACTTCGACGGCTTCATTTATCAAAGTAACTTTTTCATGTTACTCCAAGAGTAATAACCAAAATAACAACCTACTACTTTTTGTCTAACAATAAGATGATAATCAAATCAAGCTACGTTGTACTTTGAGAAGTTCCACCGGTTTTTTTAAACTTTTTTTTTTTGGATTTCCGAGTTCAATTGCAATCTTGTAAGTGTATATAAAATGTTGCAAAGTGCACGTAATAAACATTTAATTTAATTTTTGATCCTCTGTGCTAGTTTGATGTAATCCGCACAACAATATCAAAAACCTCAAAGCCTATAAAGCATGCCATTTACATGATAAAATATAAAATTAGCATTTTTTTCTAAAAAGACGCATTAGTTTCTTTGTTACGTTTTTATTTTAAATAAACGGTTTTATTTATTTTTAATTATCTGTGTTCCCTAAAATAACCTGGTGTATGTCTTAGTTTCCATTTCACCCAAAGCACACAAAGTGCATTTCCCATAAATATTTATAGAATGAACATGCAACATGAAGTTTCTAAAAGGTGTAATTTAAGTTGAACATTTCTTTTGTACGTTTGTACAACCAACGACCTTTGCTGTACAATTTTCTATATGTAGTTATACATATGTAGTGGGTAGGCATAGACGCATAGGCATAGGCATAGTACAATAGTACAGTTGTTTTGGCCTTATGTATGGTGCCCAAATAATTTTAATTTTCCCTTAGTTTTTCTATATAATAAAAAGCGGTAAAGAAAACACAAATGTCTTGAAAAAGGTGGTCCCGTTAATTTTTCCCACCCTTTTTTCCTAGAAGAAAAGTACATATGACATTTTGGCAGGGTTACTTATTCTGGGCTAATTTTGGAATTTTTAGGCAAAGTCCCCACTTTTTTTTGTCCTTTTTGACTTTTTTGTTTGTACTTTTTTTCGTTTTCCCGACCACCTGTTTTATACTTCACCGTCTCTTTTTGTGACGTGCGAAAATGGTGATCATTAATTTTTGATAGAAATATAATATAGTGGTGGAGTTTTTTGTATAAAGGACTGGGAGAGGAGAGAGAGCGAGAGAGAGAGAGAGATAGAGAGAGAGAGGAAGAGAGAAAGAAAAAGCAAAGATGGTTATGACAACCATACAATTATCCCAGTGTTAGTTTATAGCTGCGAGGTGGTATCTTCGCTCATGGCAAAAGGGTAAAAACACGTTTTCTTCCTGGTCTTCGAAACTCATTCATAAGTGTTAAATACAAGTATCAAACCAGTATAATTTCAAAACCACTTGCTATACGGCTTTAAATTATTCCAAAAAAGTATGGCCCCTGCAGACATTTCTATCAGAATCAGCTGTCTGAAGTCTGAAGTAAGTGGCCGCAGACGTTCGCTTATTTGTTTATTTGTTAAGACCCGCGCACACGTGATTGATATGTCTATATTGGGGTTAGGATGAGGTCAAGCCGCTCCTTTGCTAACTTTAGGGTATGGGAGTTTGAGAGAAATAGAGAGAGAGGGAGGGAGATTATAGAGAGGTAGAGAGAGATAGGAGGGAGATTATAGAGAGGTAGAGAGAATGGTACTTAGAGAGAGAGAGAAGGAAGATTGAGGTAGAGAGGGAGAGACAGAAAGGAAGAAAGTCAGAGAGTAGAATAACAAGGAAGGCCTGATAGCAAAATTATAAGACATCAATGTTTAAAGGGTCATGCTCACGAGGAAAAAGCCCGTCTGATGTTTGTGCAGACAGAGAAGAGAATTTCAGAAACGTATTGCGAGAAGCGTTTTCCATCGTCAAAAGAGCAAATTCAATATTGTGAAGCTGCACGTAGTTTCGCGGAAAACGGTACATCATCTAGGCATCATGAGCGCAAACGTTTACTTCGCGAGGTTGTCGCCGCTCATTCGCGGAGTAAGCTCACGTTTTACAGGATTTTGCCAACGCCGTGGACAAGAATAGTCGTGGTGGGTATAAGGGAAAACACGGAGATTTTGATTACCCCGATGAGGAGAAGCGAAAATTGGAGGCGTTTTACATGCAGGCGACCGTAGGCGATTTTGGTAAGCTATTTTATAGTTGACGCGATTCAGACACTGTTGCTGTCTACTGCCTAGCGAGCAATCTGCTTTTCGTTTACACATTAATCTAGCAAGGGAATACATCGTACTATTATGCAGTTGATGTCCTACATACACTACCGATGGGTAGTTTACCTGCAGGCTACTGTAAGCGACTTTGGCGGGCTAAGTATGAGTATAATCGGTTCGCTGGTTTTGTATTGTAGATTAGGGTGGTTATATTCATATTCATAGAGTGTTCACAGCTTTTGGCTTGTCCAGTGATCCTGTAGAGGAGAGGAAGTTCCAGATAGTTGGCGATAGCGCAGGTATAACAACTCGGTAGGTTGACACCTACAAAGGGCAGATCAAAGATAAAACCTTCTCATTGGACTATATCGATCTTGGCGATTAAGCACCTTTGAAAGGTGCTCAATGACTAAGACTATATTAGTAACATTTTGGGTTAAATATTCATAGAATTTTGGGTTGTCCAGTAGTGAAAACAGTAAAGCTGACTGGACGTGCGCCCATTCTCTGCCGATGTTAATGGCGGGCAAGTTACACGCCATTTCCATTCCGCACGCCACCACGTTGCCAAATGGACATTGCACGTGGCAAGGTTGCCGCTTGCACGCCAACTTTTGTCAGTGAACCGTTCTCTGCTGATTACTGACCAACTTTGCCTAATTGTACATAATTGCACTTCTTTTCAGATGGAAATAGCCGACTTCCGTGTGCAGAACTCTGGAAGACTCACAAAGGTATGGATCGTATAACGGCGCAACGCGAATTCATCAAGTTAACCAATTGGTGCCTCACCAGATGGGGTTGGAACCCGCCGCCCGGGTGGCGCTAAGAATAAATTATCGAAATTTGCATAATTTGCATAAATGTATGAAACAATCCTAGCATCACCTCTTTTTTTTGTGTAGAAGAGAGTACAACAGTGTAGGGTAACGTGATTTAAAGCGAAATGCTAGCCCCTTTGGAAAATTTGCATATGATAAGCAAATCCTATGTATCCTATGCTAATTTTGTACGATCGTCCACGGCAATCGTACAAAATTAGCATAGGATACATATGATTTGCTTATCATATGCAAATTTTCCAAAGGAGCTGGCATTTCGCTTTAATATTGGAAACTGAAGCATCAAACTATCAAACAATAGAGTTTAGAAAAGAAATTGATAAAGAAAATATGATACATAGTTACTTTAATAAGGTCCGTTTCGCTCGTAATTATATGCGAAGCCAAGCGAGCCCTGCTAAATTTTAAAGTTATAAAACCGTACGACAGATATTTCTTGCCCTCGTTATACTCTGAAATAGAACATTTTACATTTTCAATATGCTCCTAGTGCACACCACGTTAAAGGATCGCAGTCACTACAAATTCGTATTTTTTATTCGCTTTTCATTAATTGTTTAAGTATGTGAAGAAAACGATGATTCCAGCGCCAAAGTACGGCAAAACGAACTCAGGGAGAGAAATCCCTGTTTATGACTTTTACTTATATACCGTAGTTTATAATTGCCCGTATAGAGTTTCATAATAAATACCCTGCAGTGATAAACCACGCGCCAGGTGTAACACTGCAGGCTGTTCACTCTCCAAGTACCCCTGGCAATTGCATATATGCACCGGCGTCGGTCATTTATCAAAACTCATTCTCATTGATTTCTCTCCCTGAGTTCCATTTTATGTGGATTTTTATGGGCTGCATATTGTTTTATAAATCTGCTTGCATCTAATAAAAATCGAATAAAAAAGTTGATTTTGAAGTGACTGCCTTCCTTTAATCTATGATTTTTGTGTTATAGATATCGGATATGCGGCATACATCACACAATTTACGTATGTATATATCTTGCCCATGCGCATTTTTATGATTTGGTTTTTATTTCAAATGTCATTGGCATACTAAGTGTGCCTACTAATCCGGGTGTTTTGGGTAGTTTCTATTATTCAAATTCCATATATTGATGAAATATACTGTAGCCAGAGATCATTATTTTTCAAGAGGTTAAAAATCAAGCAAATGAAAATGTGGTCATAATGTGTCCAAGAAAGAATATAAACCGGAACGTTTTGAATAGTCACGAGCGTCAAACGCTCGCCGCGCACCTTTCTTGGGTAACGCCGCGTGATGTTTTCGCGCCAGGCTCGCGCAGCACCTTCTGGGCCTCAGTGTGAGATCTTGCATGTATCCAACGTAGTATATGTTGTATGTACCTCTGTTTCTACTCTGTTCATGGTTCTTTGAATTTCGTTCTAATTTCTAAACATAAAATAGTGAGTCTCACATAAACTTTGCACTTATTGCTAGTTCTTAGTTCCTCATAAAATAAAATAAACAAATCTTTTATGCCTCAAGAGCGTGCACCTTTATTCAACGGTGGTACAATACAGTTTCAAAGTGAGCTTGTGACTTGTTCCGCAGAGGTCCTGAGCATGTCGTCATATGTACTTCCCTTTACAAGTACGTGGAAAACTACCACACATAAAAAAAACTGTCTGTTTTGGTCAGTTTTTCCAAACGCCGCCGGGTAATCCAAGGTCGCGTTTCGTCGCCGTTTATGTATGGTCTATATGTCAAAAAAGAACATGTTACAATCTTGCGAATCCTTTGAATTTGAGGATTTTTGGTGACAGTTCTAGCTTAAAGCGAAATAACGGCCGATTTTTGAAACACATCGAGTACATCCACATTCCTATTCAGCTTATGTAGATGTACATAAATTAGAATAAAAAATCGAGCTAAATTCGAGCAACGTGCACCAATACCTGCGAATTCAGTGCCTACATATGAGTTTCAAAAACCGGCCGTTATTTCGCTTTAAGAAATAATAGAAGCCCTCCTAAAGGGTGAGAGAGAAAAATGAGGGTTACTGGCTTATTAGTCCTCTCACAAACTACTGTTTTATTTCAACGCATCAGTTTTTTATTCGAACGTCCGATTTTGTGCGTCAGTTTTGAAATGTTTCGTATGCAAATTTTAGAGCACAAATTTTTAGAGCTAATTAGAGCGCACCACATATACACCATTATATACGGTGGCTTCTAGGGATGCCGTTGAGATTTTATGCTTGGGCTTAGGCTTAGGCTTAGGCTTAGGCTTAGTCTTAGGCTTACACACCATTTCCCCCGCTTCACTTTTTGGAAGAATTTGAAGAGATGGAAAACCAGAACACTATCGTTTTAAATGTCGAAAGGTAACATTTAAACGCGACATTTCCAAATGCATTCGGCGAAAAGTTTAACTAGTGACGTAGATGTTTTGTTAGGATTTCTACCAAACCACAATCAGAAAGTTCGTGATTTAGTCACATACTACATGCATACAGAACATACCTCTAAAAGTCTAAAATGGTTAGGAGTTGGTATAACTAATTTAAAGCGGTATTGCACGTGATTTTCAAACCCATGTTGGACAAATAACTGTATCGGAAAGAACGTCTTCATAAAACACATGGGAATAGCTTCAAAACCATATAACACTCATAACACTTTAAATAAAAAAACCTTTATCCTTTTGCCCCCCCCCCCCCATTTCAGTTTTTTTCAATTTCAGGACAGTTTTCATGAAATTATTTAAAAGGTATGGCCGTATGGAACCTGATTTTGAAACCATGTGTTGTTGGACACTTATCTGTACCGGAAAGAACGTCTTCATAAAACACATGGGAATAGTTTCAAAACCACGTGTCATAACAATTTAAATAAAAAACCTTTATCCTTTATGCGCCCCCCCCCATTTACCAAGTATATTTTTTATCACCTTGCACTTTTTTTTGCAAGATATATAGATCCCCCAATATATTATATATTGGTTATCATCCGGCATTTTCTCACTAAATCCGCCCTGCAACGTGGTCAGAACTTTGTTGTTGTGCTGGAAAAATATATAACAAGACCTTGTGTCGCACTTTTGTGAGAGCACTTTTCCCCCATTGAAAACCAATTGATTTTGAGATTATTGATAATTTTCGGCTCAGCGTTTCAAGGACGCAAAAGTTACCACCGGGGGTGACGTCCTTAGCTTCCAACTCTTAAAGCGATATAACAACGGTTTTTGAGTATGACCATATGTCCCATATATTGCATGCAAGTGTATATAATTAGACTAAAGATCGTGGGAATACGGCGTCCAAGATGTAACCGCATTTTATGCAGCTTTAATAATTACAATTTTATAATGTTTATTGGTTCATGGAGTTCAATGTGCCTGTGAAGATCACGAGGCTAAAAGGTACTCAGAGATGATAGCGTGGTTCTACAACGTCATACTAATAAATTCCCATATAGTAATGCTTGCAAGGGAGTTATATTGCATGCAAGTGTGTATAATTAGAAAATCTTCCACAACACTAGAAAATCTTCCAACAAAGTGTGTTTATTGATTTAAGTGATTCATTCACATGGCACATGTTTTTTATGGACAGTGTTCAGAAATTTGCGCAATACATGGTATAGTTACAATAATTTATTCCTAATGGGGTTTCCAAGTATCCCAAAAATTCGGTGTCATTCCGTCAGTACTACCGTATTTCTGTTCGCCTCCCTTGGGGAAACGTAAAATATCCACGTGCCAACATTCATTACTTACATCCGAAGTACAACTTCTTGGTCTTGATCCCCTAGCTAAGAAAATGCACACATGTCTAGAAACCAGTCATTTTTTTTGAGTTGGGTTATTACTGGTCTAGCACTTATCTCTCTCTCTATCGTTCTCTCTCTCTCTCTCTCTCTCTCTCTCTCTAGTGTGGGAACAGACTGTTCACATACACTTTTACCCAGCGCAACCGCCACCCCCCATGAAAGACCTTGGCAAGTACTAGTAGGTAGGGAAGACGATCCCAGACAATGTCGCCCATTAATTGATCGAGTTGAAAGATGGTCTGTCATAGATATGGACAAGATAATGATGCAAATGTGTTCCTAGACCGATCTGGCAAGACCTCGGGTTGAAAGTAGATTGGTCTGTGATCAAACTAGCAATGGGATGTTGATTAAAGGTATAAGATTTGTGAGAGTCACATATAATCACAACAAATAGACTCCAGCCATTCAGCTTCAGCGTGTAGAATCCAGGGTCCCGTTTTTCTCAGAAGTTGGGTTTCTTCATTGTAGCTCCATTCCAGAGGCCGGTTTCAAAAACAGTAATCTGAATGGGTAATAACGAAGCTGGAGGAATAGTTTTGGTAGAAAATAATATATGTTACACAAATTGACAGACTATTATTGATGTTCGGTGCAAGTTCGAATCGAAACCGTGGTACCTTTCTCTTTGTCTATATGTTGAAGCGTAAGAGTATGTTATCTGGATCTCGTAGGTAGGCTGTGATAGTTATAAAGCAGTATAAGGGCCGGTTTTCAAATTTATCTTGGACAACTGCACTCGTACGTAGAATGTATTTGTGCTAACAATATTTTTGGTCGAAATGGTTTCGTTTTTTTTATTCTAAACATACTCATTTACATACATGCACGTGAACGCTGTAATTCAACGTACGTTTCAAAAACTGGATGTTATATCGCTCTAAACTTTCAAAAGAACCATTCTTGAAAAACAAACATATTCTTCCAGTAAATATAAAAGTATTTGCTTTTCACCTGTATTTTCCACGTTATAAACAAAAACGAACAATTTATCATTTATTCTCAGGCTCAGGCGACCAACAACGATAACACCTCAAAAAAAACGACAAAGAAAACGATACGAATAAAGATACCACACCACTTATGTATAAATTAAATATATGTATTTGCGTATTATTCCGCGGCAGCGTCTATCCTACCTCACGAAGCGATGCTAGGCGTATTAATCAACTAACCGGCGGTTACTTACATTAGCATTTATACACAACACACTTACGCTGGCACTACTTACGCCGTCGCCAAGCGTATCTTAGCCAGATAGATCTAGGATCAGGTTCAGGCCTGCGTACTACAATATATGCCTAAAATTGCACTTTCTCCATAATTCATATTATTATTTATTATTTATTCTAAAATTGCACACGGCCGCTATTAAACAAAGACAATTTGGGGGAGCGGGTTTAAAGCGGTATGACACATGGTTCCGGACGAATTTTTTGACAACTGTGTTCTCGTGTGTATTATATGCAGAAAGGATTACAAGTAGCCTACACATGGGAATGCGGTTGTCCTTTATAAAAGTTGTCGATCATACGCTTACAGACCACGTGCCATACCGCTTTAAGATCTAATCAATATCGTGAAAACACCGGTACACCGAAAAGAGAGATCACGGGGGCAGAGAGAGGTTAGATTATCTCGTTCAAATAGGCTTTGACTACGGTAGCCGATCCACGACCTAGAAAATACGAACGAGTCTAACCAACCGAAAGAGCGGAAACCCTGAAAAGGACTACACAAAAGATCACAACCACAAACGGAGCAAAAAAAAAAAAGAATATAAATTATTAAGTAGAAAAAGTTCCTAAAGACCAGTAAATCTAATGAGATATACCAAAAAAAGGTGCTTTGGTACTCGACAACGATGCCGCGCACGGAACAGCGCCGCACACAACCTGCACGCGCAATAGCGTCGCACACAACCTGCGCGCGGGCGAAATCGCCGCCGCAAGGTATCTTCGCAAAAATGATCGAATCTATATGAATCAGAGTGGATCGAGGAAACCAAAACACCCATTAACCGTAAAAAAGAGATATTACTGCACTAGTTCACATACCACGAAAATAAAATTAAAGTTTTTTTAACAAACCGGGGTTAAGCTTAAAAAAGGACTCCGTAGCGACCCAGTAAACAGTGATATGCGTATTAATTGCCTACAAAAAGCACAATAAATAAATAAAAATTAGTAAATAGCATTTGTTGACCAGAGATGGACACCACACGTAAAAAGAAAATTGGTACATAGAAACATTTGCACATAGGTAAGTTGGCCAGACTTAGGCTTAGGCTTACACAGGAAACGGAATAATTGCCGAACCTACGGACGTCGGCGGCCCGTCACGAACTGGTTTTCACCGAAAAAACCAGTTAGTGACTGGTTCGTGACCCGTTTTTTTTTGTTGACAAGTTGATGCGGTTTTCGTTGAAACATGGTTACGACAAAGTCACCGAGTTGTCACCAAATGCGTTGGGCCACGAAAAACATCAGCAAACCGTCACCAAATGGTTTCTCCGTTTCCTATGCAGGCTTGGGCGTAGGCTTAGACTACAATTAAAACACGGGAATAGCAAAGTACTATAATCGGGCTGTGGGACTAGATTTTGCATTTGATTCCAAATAATTATCAAATACTACAACATTCGTCGATCAGGACCAGCTTACGCATTGTATATGGAGAAAAATTTGTCGAAAAACTCGGTTCTGAAAATATAGATGCATAAAGTATTATTGCTAAAATGTACAATGAGGTTTGTTTGTTAGTGTTCATGTTACGCTTGAAATGGTACACGCAAACACCCAACCCCAACGGGACTCGAACCCGCGTGCCTCGGGTGACAGCACAACGCTTTGCCAACTGCGCCACTTAGTGATGTAAACAATAAAATGGTAACCTACGTGAAGTGATCTTTATCAAGCAATGAGTCGAGGCCGAATTGTTGCCGTTGTTCAGCGCGCTTTACCAAGCGCTTCACGCCCTCGGGATCGTTGGCGAACTCGCGAACTAAACGAATTAATGATATAGTAAAAAGGCAGATGACGAAGCCTAAACAAAGTCAGAACCTAACAATAAGTGTAAGACACCTAATCATACACTTACACCCACTCGCACACACGCGCACACACAGGCACGCACGCACGCACACACGCACGCACGCACGCACGTACACGCACGCACGCACATACACACACACAGTATTTATAGACGCTCACCGGCATCGAACTCTCGCTCCGGGCTATCGTCGATATTAGCCCTCTTACTGCCCCTGTAGACGTGGAGGCCGTTGAGGAAATTGCACATGATTACACCTGAAAATAGGGGCCTTAATTAAAATAATTAACCAGTACTTTGCCTAAGCTAAGCCTAAGCATAAGCCTAAGCCTGTTTATGTAACTTGCTAAATTTAGTCGTCTCCCTCCGTCAAAATAAAAAAAAATCATCGGATGGAAAAATTGCCCTTCTTGTTTGTAAAATTACGTATTTTTTTCGAGAAGTTTAGCTTTTTACGAAACAACGTATTTTGTTTGAATAGTATTTACCCACAGCTGTGAGTTTAAATCACGTGTCCCCGTGAGCCCACTTGGAGGTTTTATTTATTTATTTACGCGTTGCTCATTGTGAAATTCTTGCCCTCTACGTGAACTACGCGGAACTACTAACTGCAAACAATTAAGCGTTACTCATGGTTTTTGGCGAACAAATTTCACGTTTTCTTTTGTAAAATCGTTTCGGAACACGTGTTGTATGTATACGTGGGCGATCAGTGAACTTTTAGAGAGCACTAGCGACTAACACACATTTTTGCATAAAGATTCATGACTAATTGAGCAAACATAAAGAACCCCTAGATTTGCATAATTTCCTCAAAGCGAAATACAGAAATTAGAATATTGAAAACAAAACTCAATCAGGGTTCCCTAGCTTACGGTAGTTCATACAGAGATGATTAGCTTACAAATAGTAGACGTCTAGTACACCTATGAGGGTTTAAGGAAACAAATAGTACATGTCTAGTACACTCACGAGGGCCTAAGGACGTGAAGAGCACAAATAAAGGTGTGTTTGTTTACGAGAGGAAACTGTTTGCAACATTAACAACAGTAAACGTAAACCCACAAGCTTTGGTTGAGAGTTTTCGAAAGTGCAAATACGCCCCAACGGCTCGTTGGGACTATGGGTCATAGTCATAGGTCATACTGTATGAATTTTCGCATCCGTCTATTATTCTAAAGCTGTTTTGTACGTGGTTTGTTAAACCAAAGATGGCACAGAACGGCACATAGTGAAACAAACTTGCACAAACCACATTGGAATGGTGTTTTCCAATCTAGTCTTCACACACCACGTGTCATACCGCTTTAATTTCTCTTACCGGTATGGGTACGACCGTAAAATTTAAAATTAATATGCAACTCACTATTTGTCTGCGCCGTGTGCAGATCCACTTTCAGCTTGTTTTGCATGCCATTGATAATGTACTGTTGAATGTTGTTACTGCTGAGACATCTTGGAAGCCGCACGTCTGGAAAATTTACCGGGTTAGTTTACCCCAACGTTATATTCCGATCTTCGGGTGATAGTGGGGAAAAGTGGGTGGGGAGAATTCATCCCCGGGGACATTTATCGTCCCGTAGGGTATCGTAACTCCCTAGAGAGGAGGTTAAAGCGGTATGGTACGCGGTTTCTTAAATATGGGGTTCCTTTTTGTGCCGTAAATGGACATAAGGGCCCATAAGTATGTATATAATACAAGTTAGCATGCGTTTCAAAACCACGTGCCTTACCGCTTTAATGTCAAAGAGGATGGGAAGGAGCTGGTAGGTGTAGGTAGGGTGTAGTCGGTGTAGGGAAAAAAGAAAGAAAAACAAAATGTTAGGAAATGGAAGTTTTTTAATAATGAAACGAGATAGGAACAAGTAGAGAAAAAAAAGGGAAAATGTAAAAAAAAAAGAAATGAAAAAAAAAAAAAAAAATAACGCAAAACAGTTTGTGAGAGGGAAAACACACAGAGAAAATGGAAAAACAAAACAAAAACCTCTTTTTTCCCGAAAAAGTAATCATTGTGATGTGGCTTAAAAGAAAGAGTTTATACCATTTTTAGGGAACTTGCAAGGTGCTTCAAGAACATCAGTTTATCCTAGGCGTATCCTAAGCCTAAGCCTAAGCCTAAGCCTAAGCCTAAGCCTAAGCCTAAGCCTAGCCTAGGCCTAGATCATAGCTTCCAGTTTGATCCAAAAAGCATATCACCGCTTCTTTGAGTACATCTTGTTGTATTTGTCGGAGAGTAAGATAGATAGAAAGAGAGCGAGTGAGTTTGCATAGAGAAAGACAGAGAGCGCACAGAAAAAAGGCTTGCGCAGGGAAAGATAGCCGAGGACAGATGACAGAGACCGAGAGAAGCGGTCAGAGAGTGAGAGGAGTTGGGTGTTCTACCACCGACCTTTGACCTCCTCCCTTCGTTCTACTGTATGATGCAAGTCTCCTGGAAAGAATTTTGGGCGTACTTTAAAACGTAGACATACGCCCCGCCCCTTTTTCGATCAGTGATACGGTAGTGGAGAGGCCATGCAAATTAACACGCACGGCATACCGTCTTTACATATCGCATAGTTAACCTGGTGCTTCATTATCGCAGCTATCGGAGCGTGTTATGCTATGTAGAGAGAGAGAGGGAGCAAAATGAGGAGAGCAGAGAGACCGAGACGCAAGGCTTTTTGAATCGGACGATCCTACGGTAACAAGTGAAGAAATAGAAAGCACCCACTTTTTGGAAACCCTCGTGACGGGCCCTCTTCGCGTAGACGATCGAGTTGAATCAGGTCTGTAATGTCCTGTTAGACAATGAGATATGGAGTTCAGGTTTAGAGCGAACTACAAACTTCAAAGAGTTTACTACGGACTACAAGAGACTGAATTCCCCCACAAATCTATGACGACATGTGGTTTTGAAACGTGCACTGGACAAGTTTCCCTGTGTTTTATGCTAATTATGTTTCATTCAGTGCCCTCCCTGCGACACGGAATAGCACACACGTTTGTATGTAACACTCGTCCACTAAATGCTTCACAGCCCATGTGCCATTTTGCTTTAAATTAGTCCCTATAATTAAGAAGCCTAAAAACTCACTAGGGGCGGAGAGGTTGTGGAGAGGCACAATCTCGGAGAGAAGCCAGACGAACAGACAATATTGACTGCTGCCCACTAAAATGAAGGAAGTTTAGAAGTTTGCAACGCAGTTTGCAAAATAACACAGATACACACACACCCGCACACACCAACACACACCCGCACACACCCGCACACACCCGCACACGCCCGCACAAACCCACACACACCCGCACACACCCGCACACAAACACAAATATATACCCACCGTAGTTCCAATGAAGCGCACATCGATCATCAATGTCGAGTTTGATCTCATTCATTGCAAGATTCTTGTATTGCATGTGCATGACGGAGCTGAAATATCATAATCTTATTACGTATCACTACAAAGTTTGTTTATTTGTTTGCTTGTGCCATGCGCGTTACGCGAAATGGGAAACCAACAAAATGTTACTAGTCGCACCATACTGACATATTAACATATAGAACTGAGAATAACGCACCTTCTCCTACGTGCGTGGTTTAGTCCGAGCGCGTGTCCAATTTCGTGAGTTAGCACGTATGGCAGATTTTGGGCATCGTGCCTAAAAGGTTATGGTTTACCTTGGAACCTCGAGATTAGGCATAGGCTTAGGCTCAGACTTAGGCTTAAGCTTAGGCTTACTTGTTTGGGTCCGTGTCCCACAGATCTGCGCCATCAAAATGGATATCACCATTAAGGGGCGCAGGCTTGTAGTCAGGGAAGAAAGTGTGGGCGAGCACGTTATCGCCAGAAATGCCCCTTCCGTCGAACTGCAAACGAATGTTTTGTATTTATGGTGTAGTGGATAGTGCCCTTGACTGCTGCGAGAGGAGAGATGTCAAGGGTTCGTCTGCTCCGCAAGAGTAATCTTTTTGCGAGCTTTGTGAAAAGAGAAAAATGAGCCCATGTCAGCGAAAAACTGTGTTACAAGTTACAAGGGCTAATTATTTAATCCGTGGATAATTATGCAAATATTAAAATTATGGATAATTATGGATAATTATGCATAATTATGCATATTATGCGAATTATGGACAATTATGCAAATTATGCAAATTATGGATAATTATGCAAATTATGCAAATTATGGATAATTATGCAAATTATGCAAATTATGGATAATTATGCAAATTATGCAAATTATGGATAATTATGCATATTATGCAAATTTCCAACCTTATTATGCTCGCCATCTCCGTGATTGCCAATTGCCCACTTGATATTAATATCGGAATCGGCTTCCGATGACGCTTCGTGGAAAATTAGCTTCACCTGCAATTGTATTCTATTAAAAAAATCAGTGATCATGCTTACGACACGTCTCGTGACATGCTACAATCAAGGGCTAGCTTACTATGGGGAACTCCGCAGTACAAGGGTTCAATAACTACGCAGCTTAATGGGAACGTACGCAGTTTAATGGGAACGTACGCAGTTTAATGGGAACCTACGCAGCTTTGGAACCTACGCAGGAAGGCATATTTACCTGTGTATGTCCAGCGATGTCCACACCACTTGACCAAACCTTGAAGGCGTCGATAACCGTCTTTCTACAAAATGACTATGCGGTTCAGATATTGACACTGCAAGCTATTTCCGAAAATATCTTCTTGATCCGAGCTTAAACCTCAGCGTAAACTATTTAAAGACTATCTCGTACACATAAGAAGCAATTGATTAATTGATAAACTCACTTCACAACGCTCTTAGGTAGACTATCCGGGTACGAACTGATGTACCATTTCAGCGTGAGCTCGTGCTCCCCGGTGAAGTGCTTCTTGTTCCATCGTGACACATTGGTCAGAACTAAAAAGAGCAAGGTTAGCATGCCTCAAGGTGCTAAGCGTTAGCCTCACCATAAGGGAGAAGTTAAAAAGTTATGGCTCGTGGTTTGTGAAACTCATGTCGGACAACGGCATCTCTATTTATTATCTGCGATTCTTGCGCAGAAGCGGACTAATTTGCATGTAATATGTGCCTAGAGTGCAGTTGTCCAGCTCCAGCACACTTTTCAAAACCATGTGCTGTACCGCTTTATACTTCCCCAATAAGAAGTTAAACTCTCTGCAGATCATCTTATTATTCGGATAGTTGTTGATGCGCGCTTTGCGCGACAAATTTGGGTTATTCGTTTGTTATGAAAGGCGGCCAGTGGATCAGATCATATACAACGATTTTGTGTGGAAGTCTCGTTTTTTTCCATATACTAGGCCGATCTAGGAAAGTACGAGTGGGAGAGAGAGAGAGAGAGAGAGAGAGGAGAAGGGAGAGAGAGAGAGAGAGAGAGAGAGAGAGAAAGGGAGAGAGACTCACCACACACAGAGAGAAAGAGAAAGATATCGAGAGAGATACGAAGAAACGGAAAGAAGTGAATGATGAAGAGATAAGATACAAGATACAGTGCAGGAATAAAACAGATGCAAAATAAATTATCATTGCTTTTCCAACATAAGTATAAGCTAATCACCAGAATATTTTTTCTTTCCGTTGTTTTTGAGCTTCATACAAAGAAAAGCGAGTCGAAATATTTCGTTTTGGAGAATTAAAATCATACAACAAAATACAAATTTCACAGTAAAACAAAAAATAAATAAGTTGTTGTTCTACTTCCTGTTTACCCTTTTTCAGGCACCGCTCTATCCCTTACCGGCGTTACCACCCCGTCCCGTGTTACCTGGGTAGCCTTCATCTCCTAGCTATATCATATCATATGAGACATCTCCCAAAAAAAGTTCACCAAAAGTATTCACTCGCGCCCCAAAACACACACTAAACGATCAAAGCACATGATTTTCCATATATCCATTGGAGCCGGGCCAAGTACGCGGTGGTACTATGCACAAACCGCATCACTGGAAACAGCTGATAGGCGCGTCGCGACAATATTTATACGGTATCCATCAAAGCGTTGTTTATCGCGGTCGCCACTCGCCACTCAGGCACCTGAGTGGTTATCCTTAGTATTTAGGGTATTTGAGAAAGTTTGTTCCGCAAATATGTATCCAATACATACATAAAATGGATAAAGTGGAGATCAGAAAAACAGATTTTCAACTTGGGAAGAAAAGTTTTTGTTTTTGCACAACGCCACTTGGGCACGTGGTTAGCGGATCTGGATATTTAGAGCATATATAAGGGGTTTGGATATAGATATAGATATCAGGAACAAAAGAGAGAGAGAGATAGAGAGAGAGAGAGAGAGAGAGGGAGATAGATAGAGAGATAGATAGAGAGAGATTGAGAGAGAGTGAACGAGAGAACAGAGAGAACGAGAGAAACGGCACGTGCCCTAATACAGTAATGTTTTAAGGTCATCGGTCACTGTACACTGTATAAGTAAAGAATTGTCACACAGCTAAGGAAATACGATGACTTGAGAACTAGGGTTTGGCAGCGTAAGTAGGTTCTCGCCTAGTCCTATGAAATAAACAAAAGTTGCTTGCAAAAGCTAACGCTACCACCCTCATTTATAGTGAATCTTGTGGTCATCACACAACGAGCTAGTGATCATATAACGATGGTCGCCTAGTGCTTCAGGACCTCCTGCGGAACAAGTCATAAAAACCAATATTTAAACTGTATTTTCACCCATGAATAAAGGTGCACGCTGTTGACGCGTAAAAGATTTGTTTTCAAAACATTACCAACCGAGAAGTAATAGTATTTCTATAAAAAAGTAGACCTACCGAAACGTCGCGACCTTGTAGGCCGCACTTGAACGTCGGTAGCGGAACATCGAGGTACTTTTGTAGCAGAAAGGGTCGCATCGTCGAATTCACCAGTCTATAATATCATGCGTAGTTTATTAAAGGGATATGGCACACTGTTTAGCAGATTGTATGCACAGATGTATTGTTGTGCTGGAAGGACATACCAATACCGCTTTCATTTTGGGAAAACCCGCGAAATAATATATTGTCCCATAGTACATATATTTATACATAAATACATACATTTATACAGTATGCCCTACCCAACACCAAAATAAACATAAATTTGGTTGTGTTATTTTGAAACTCCCCCAGGCTTAAAATTACTGCACATTTTACATATTCACGTAAAAAATGTATATTTTTTTGCGCAATCATGTCTAAAAGCGCAGTAAAAAGTGTGAGCAAAGATCAAAATAAGATCGGAAAAAATCAAATACCGACGTGCCCGATCAGTGCGCTGCTACATCAACACTGCTGGTGAAACGCGCACGTTTTCCCTTAGCAGTGACATTTACGAAAAGACATTTTTAGCTTTTTTGGTGAATCAAATGTTACACGCGATGGTTAAGAGGTTTCACAAGTAAAATTGGCTCCAATGAAAAAAAAATAAAGTTTTGAAAATCGTAGGTTTCTTGCTGGTTAATATTGCGTTTACTTACTGTTTAGCAATAATAATCTTTAATGTAAAGAACAATGAGGCTAACGACATTTGAACTAGAAATGAACACGAGGAACACTGGTTGTCAGATGTTAGAACACCAACATATTTAGCGACACGACCTTACCATAACTAAACAATTTATTTATTTGTTTACATTAATTTGAAAATCATGAACATACCATAGGCAATCCAAAAGCATGCTGAAATGTGCTGAGCGCGTGTCGAACCTTCGTCACCGAGGGGAACTTTGTCCCCAAGTATCCATATCGGCGGAGGTAGTTCTGAAAGAATTCTCAATTTTACAAAAACGCCTAAGCCTAAGCCTATTCCCAATGCTAGTATACGTACGATGGCGGTAGCACTGTATGATAGGTTTTAAAGCGAAATGGCGGCCGCTTTTTGTATCTTATTCTAGACAACTGCATTCTGTGCATTTATGTTAACCGAGCTCTGATTGACGCAGTTATACTACTTCAAACACCGGCTGTTATACCGCTTTATCTTTTGCTCTCAGAAAATCAATATCTCTACTTTTCATATGCCTGTCCCGCGTGCCGTTTCCCCATTTTTTCGATCAAAAGTTGTTCGCCAATCATAAAGAGACGGGGGTGAAATATCGCTTATTTACCTAAGCGTTTAGCTGGGTTGATTGATTAACCGCCTGTCTACAAGGCCATTTGACGGCCGCTCTCACGGCTACGGGCGGGCACCCGGGCTATATATAGTAAGCAGGGGTCCTTAGCGGGGTTATAGCAAACACTGGGCCTTATAAGGGTTATAGATACATAGTAACCGCTGGGCTACTAACAGTGAGTACCGGGCGTCACTCGGGCTTCGGATTCTAGCATGTACGCCTATATTGCAAATTATCTCGGTCTCACGGGAAAGTGTGCTATTTCGTCTCTACCCTAGTTTATTGCTGATTTCGACATATCTCTGCATGAATCTGTTCAGAATTACAGTAACATTTTCTGAAAATTTAAAATCTTTGGTCTTCTTACAAATACGTAATAAATACGTATCAAAACACTGGCAACATTAAAAACAGGGCTGATTAAATAAAATGTCAAGGTTAATTATTATTTGCTCATTCAAATATATTTCATGGTTTAGATTTAAAATGCATAGATATATGTATAATATATGATTTCGTCAAAAAGCAAGAGCTTATTAGAAATGACGATTCTTACGCACTATTTTAGCAATTACAACAGGTGAATTAATACTTAGAAAGGAAATATTGGCACCTTATTTTGCACGAACTTTTATTGTGAGGAACTTCTATAGGATAATCTTTACACGGATTACTGTACCGAAATCAGAGATTTGTCAGAGGTGTCAAACAACGCGTGTCAAGGTGTCAAAGCTTAAAGGATCAGCTCAATGTATGTAAAACAGTAATTCGGAAGTATATTACAAGAAGCAAGAACACTGCAACTTCAGAAATGAGTATCACGAAAGTGAAAATTGTATTACATAGGTTCAAACAGGAACGTTATTGGTAAAATGTAAAACAAGGACCGCAGTTGGTGCACAAAAGTACATATAAAAAAGGTTAGCAGGTTCAATAGAAACAACACAAAATGTGTGAATACTTATTTTCCACGGATCTCACCCCTTTAAATATTTGTTTGCAATGCACGCAACTACATGGTTTTTTGCACGAAAACTGGAGCAGACATTCGCGCAGACGAAAACAAATAAAAACACTAACAAAAACTGAAAACTGAACTGTTTTTCACACGTTGGTTTCAGCAAAAAAAAAAACCTGAGAGAAAGGTAATTTATCGTCTACAATATAGTATATCAATATCGACTCTATATAACAATCGGCTTAAGTAGAGGCTTAGGCTCAGACATAAGGCTAGGTTTAGTTTTAAAATTAAAATGGGGAGTATGACTCCGACAATTAAAATAGATCGGCCTTTTTGTTGGTCCCACAAGTAAGTATCCATGAATCGTAAAAGATAAACGAAGGACCTTGATTTTGCAAATGACGTTCTGCTTATACCCGTCAAGGGCACCTTAAAATACACGTTCTAAAATCTATTTTCATCAAATAATTCGGGAAATAAAATCGTGTTTTTCGTTACTTTTCACAAGATAATCAACCAAAAAAAAAAAAAAAAAAAAAGGAAAATCAATTATTTTCTTTGAAACAATTTCGTCGTTTTTCTCGATTTCTCTGTGAAAAGATTGACAAAAAGATGAAAAATAGGAACTAAAGGAATGGTTTTTTGCACGAAAGTTGGATAGACTGGGTACAATGGTTCATGTAAGTAGAGTATATGATACACCGATACTTTGTTCGCTGCACAAATGCGGTATGAAAAGAAGAGAGACAATATATAAAGCCCAATACCAGCTAACACTATGATACATTATAATTACGCGGCGGATTATTCTCTCATCATGCCGCAGTGTGTGCCAAAAGTGCGCGGCACCGAGCAGATATAGAGCGCGGCACCAGAGCAGATATTTAAGTTTGTAAGCGTGCTTAGGAACTAGCAAGGACCGTTATGATCAATATGTATAAGGTCAAACTATTTTAAAACGTTAGAATTACATAGGGCTAGTGACACAGTACTACCGTAGTTGGCCTTAGCACCTAATTTACTTCTTACTTATTACACTAAAACACGATAGTGCCTGGTTTTTCGGGTTTAGCAAAAAAGGCAAGAGCAAAACATTACATCTGGTCATGAATCACATCACTTTTTAGGCAAAACCACATAAGAAAAGCGTGCAAAAAGTTGAGAGAAAACCTCAAGGTAGGAGAAATACACGGCGTCGTTGGCAATGTAAAAAAAACGAAGGAAAACTACTTACATATATGAAGCTAATTCGCGATCAAAAAATGACGTAGGAAAAGTTAGAAAAAGTCTCAGTAATTAAATAAACACCACTATTAAGGTTATACTAAATTTAAAGTGAAATGCTAGCCTCTTTGGAAAATTTACATATGATAAGCAAATCCTATGTATCCTATGCTAATTTTGTACGATTGCCGTGGACGATCGTACAAAATTAGCATAGGATACATAGGATTTGCTTATCATATGCAAATTTTCCAAAGGGGCTAGCATTTCGCTTTAAAGAGAGAGAGAGAGACAGAGCACAAAAACGAGGGAAGTAAAGAGTAGAGTAGTAGGTGTTAATGCAGTATGGCATACGCTTCAAAACAACGTGCCATACCGCTTCAAAGCCGTAAAAACCCCCATGAAAACGTAAACCCCCATTTTGAGTTCCATTATATTCGTGGATAAAATATTAACAACTATCAAAACGTGGCGATAATCTGTGCAGATTAGCACAATTAGCATTTTCAGAGAATGAAGCATCTTTAAAAATAGATATAACAACGAAACAAAGAAAAAACTATGAAGGGAAAATAGGGAGATCCAAATTATTGAAATAGCGAGGTAAGCATTAAACGAATACATAACATAAAACATTTGATACACATGAAAAAACATAACTCGATAAAATGAAAAATGAATCTCTGACGTAGAGATTTTTTCTACTTTTTTTTCTAGAGTTTTTTTCAAGAAAACGCCGGGATCAAAGGTTGTGGTACCTGTATTTCGATGAGAAATGAGCGAGTTTTTGCAAGGCGCCCGCCCGGAAGCCAATTTTCCCAGCTAACCCTTTTCTTTCATAACTCAGCTTCCAATTGCTTGATAACAAAGTATAGAGCTATATTTTACCGCCTGTCTTGTAAGTTGTAGATTCTAGTGCCAAGCAACCTTAATATTACTCACAATAACGTGACGCTCATCATCGGTTTGCGGCTCGTACTCTGGCAGCTGATCGAGGTCGGCGTCGTCAGCTGTAGCATCGCCAACAACACCGTCCACCTCAGAACTATGGCTATCGTCGACGTCGTAGTCGTCGACGCGCTGAAGATGCGCGCCGTTTTGTAGAGGGGCGGCGGAGGCGCGGCACACAAGTAGCACAAGTGCGGCACAGACTCCCAAAGTGCAGGAGTTCATCTCAGACACTCGGAGGCTCCCGATCCTGCAGATGCCGCCCGGCAGAATGGGCAACCAGGCGCGCGGCCTCGCCTGCGAGCCGTTCACCAGACCCCGCCTACCCCGGGGGGCGGGGCTTGGCAAGCGGCTCTCCAGCCACTTACATCGGAAAGAGGCAACCCTCGCCCGCCCGCGGGGTCAATCCTTCCGGAAGGGGCGGGACTTCGGAACATGTGCTCTCTCTTCCTGCGGTCTCTGTCTCTCTCACTCTCTCACTTGGACTACGGTAGTGGATGGCGACGAATAGAAAGTTGCAATGGAATCAGCACCACAGTAGCTAGCTGAGAGTGGATTTTAAAGCGAGATAACAATAAATGGTCGTGAACATAAGCCTGGACAAAAAGGCTGTAGCAGTGTGAGTTTACGTGTCATATACAAAAGTTGGAAGTTTGAGGAATATGTGAAAAAACCACTTGAAGAACATAGATGTGACAGGGCATACCTTGAACTTGAACTTGAACACGAGGAGACATTTTTCAGAAAATGCAAGAAAAGCACGGATAATGGGGTCTCGATGTATGGCAAAAACAGCGCATTTTGCTTCCAAGTATCAAATTGCATCTCGTGTACGATTTTGCATACACCTTTGAAAGTTAGAAAATGCACCATTGATAATACTAGAGGAGGCGAAAATGCACAGTTTATGCATGCTCCCAAAAAAATAGTCCTGTGGCGAACGCCGCGGGACCATTTTTTGGCGGTCTGTAGTTGTTCTCGTGTAGTGCCAATCTACGGTAATTAAAGCCATACTTGGAAGCAAAATCCGGCAATTTTTGCCATACATCGAGACCCCATAAGCGAACGCTAGGCTGGGTAACAAGCAAACATTTTCATTTTAATTGGTTGACTTGAGTTTTTTCATAGCAAATATGCTAATTCGGGATTTGCATAGCTAATATACTTACAGCTAATACACGGATTAGGAGCTCTTCCCTACTTCCGTCAGGATATACACGTATGAGCTCGTAGATAATATAGGAAAAATAAAACATTTCGCTAAACAACCGTGACGCAGTGACCTTGATGTTGCACCTTTTGCAACGTGGTAAATTGTACTTAAAAACGACGTTGTCGACAAAATGTATTTTATTTTGTTACCATAAAGCAGTATCGCACATGGTTTGTGAAACGTATGCTGGACTTACCTGCGTTTCCGTCTATTATGTGCAGTATGTGCCCTACCAGTTCAAAATTCAAACATCAGACTTTTGATGACAATACAAGAAATTAATACGTTTTACAACAAGGTACATCGCTGTTTTACATAAAATCCGTCAGTGGAGTGAATAATGTGGTTTTAACTACGATTCCGATAATCTTCGACTACATTTGGGACAGATTTACTGCCGTGTCATCGCCGCGGCATTGTTATATCATCACCTATTTGCTTTGTTTTTAGAAGCGTATATAATTTACGAATAAAGTGGTATGCCACCCGGTCCACCTACCCATTCCCCACAAAAACGCGTTGTCTTTACCACTAACTATACTTTTTACATTCTTCCACAAAACCTTATAGTGCACGGCCTCTTGCCCCGCATAGACATCGCCACACTCTCGCCAAGTCCAAACGAACCTGGCGAAAGTATCGCGCAGTGGCCGCGCACATTTTTTCTGGATCTGAACCGATTTTTCGTATTTTCGCCAAGTCTTCGCCAGACTGTCGCGATGCCCTAGCTACAGTACGCATTATCCGACCACTGACCTTTGTTTAACCTTTTCCCCCGTGTGCCAGCAAAATTCCAACAAAATTCCAAAAAAGGCATCACATGTTTTAGGCGCAGAGAGGTGGGGATCTCAGTGCAATATCTCGATATTCCCAGTAATTCGTTTCCCCATTTTTCACCCAAAAATATAATCGAACAAAATCAAGTGCACACCGCAGATCACTATCGCCGGACACACACATAAGAGTTATGGGTTTTCGAGTTTCTGTCCTTTTTCTTTTCCTCGTTTTTGCTTGCACCAGGAGTGTGAAGTACACGATTGTCCTAAATACGAACAGTTCTTTGGAAAGTTCTTTTTGCGCTTTTCTCTTCTACTTTTCTCTCTCTCATTATTCGCTTCCCCTCTCTCTCGCTCTCCCCCCTCTCTCTCTCTCTCTCTCTCTCTCTCTCTTATAACTCTTTCTGTCACTTTATCTTTTAGCTCTGGCTCTGGGAAACAATAGTTTAGTGAGTAAAAGAAATAGTGTTGGTTGATGACAAGCAAATGTTACACGCGATTTTAACAAAGTCCCACGGTCGGGGCTTACAGTACTTTTTCACCTTCGTTTCTCAAGTTTTTTTCGTCATATTCATATTTTTTTTACAGTTTTTCTCTCTTCCTCCCCTCCCTCTTTCTCCTCTCTCTCTCTCTCTCTCTCTCTCTCTCTCTCTCTCTCTCTCCCTCCTTTCAGAACTTTCTTAGTACCATTCGCTAATGTCTGTTTGAATAATGCATAATTCATACCTTATTTGGGCAAGTAGCACTACGGTTAATGCGTTAAATATGTGTCTGGCCACGTAAACGCGTGCTGCGAAGAAGCAAACAACAACGCGGCTTGTCTGCTTCCATATTTTGACATCACTGAAACAAAGGGTGTAGGAATGCTCCTGAATGCCCGAGAATGTTCGGTGTTGTCCGCGTTTGTCTGTTACTGTTTAAAGGGATGAGATAATGCGGAGAGTCTGGGTATTATAATTCATAATTGATGTGTCTAATAGCTATAACTGCACAATAGCGTACCCGCGTGAAAACTTATATGGAGAACTGGAATATTATGGTAAAGTAGCAACGTTTGTTTTTCTCGTGAGCCTGACGTGGATTTCTGCCGTGTGCGTCTGGCGATCTCCAGGAATTTCCAATAATGTCCGTAACAGTGCTGCCACCAAACAGATCTTCCCCACAAACACATCAGTGAATGTTGGCGAATTCAATTTATAACGGAGTTTCAATGTATGGCAAAATTTGCTTCCAAGTGTCAACTAAATGTGTCTGTCTTTATTTAAAGGATGACGCATTTTCTATAATGCGGATAAATTTCAACGATGTTGTCAAAATTACATATTGGGTGATAAAGTGGTGGATTGATCGGGCCGAAATGCAAAAAGGGCAATTATCCTATACAAACAAGGCAGGACAATTGCCCTTTTTGCATTCGGCCCGATCAATCCACCACTTTATCACCCAATATCTTCGTGAGTACTGAAATTCAACACTACTTTTTCTATTCTAAATTTTTACTATCCCTTATGGAAAATAAAGAAACAAAAAAAAACAGACACAATTTAAGGTGAGCTGATCCCTTTAAAGCGATATGGCACGTGGTTTTGAAGCGTATGTAAAACTGCATTTACATGTTCGAGTAGCAAAAAGTGCAAAACCTGGACCATACTCTGGCAACCAAACCTGTACTTCTTCTACCACCTTTGACCTACGACACTGTTGTTACTTCTTTTCGCCCGGGACTACTAAAGTAGAGCAACTCCCCGGTCTCATGGCGTTCCAATTAAAAGTACCTCTGTCTCAACGGCGGTTCAAAAAGGGCAAGACCATCATTTATCTGCTCGAAATTTATATCCCAATTTCGCGCGTTCTTCTTTAACATCACTTTTCAGCGCGCTACCGCGCTGAATGGATGGCGCCGCGCGAAGCGCGAAAATGCTCTGAAGTTTACCAACCTGAGGCCGTTTTCACCAACATTTACTTCTGTCATAAATTTTTGACCATCAAAAAGGTACTTAGGTTCAGTAAATTTATGACTGAAGTACGCTGCCACACGCTTTTTGATGGATTTCACCAACATTTACTTTTTTTGAAGGAAAACGTTGGATAACAGTTAGATTACGTTTTAAAACGAATATGATACACATCTAAGTAATTACTAGAAGTTGTTTACCATGTAAACAAAAAATATATAAATAATCAAGCGTGTAATCACTTTATTAAAATGTGAAATGTGATCCAAAAACTGAAATCATTGTCAATTAATGTTTACAAAACTTATTTACCATAAAAACCATACAATAATTAAACAAATTAAGTTAATTAGTCTTCATAAAGGAGAAAAAACTGAAGTACAGGCCTACTTTCACCTTTTTGGTGGAAGTACGCCTCCCGTGTTAAAAGCGTACTTCTGTCAAAAAGGTACTTAACCTAAGTACCTTTTTGACAGAAGTAAATGTTGGTGAAACCAGAAGTACCGCGCGCTTTTGACTGAAGTACCCTTTTTGACAGAAGTAAATGTTGGTGAAAACGGCCTCTGACAAGCGTTGACCCAAATTAAATGGAAAATGAGAAAGGAATATTTTGGGCAGATTTGGAACGGCTCTGTGAGACGGCACTAACCTTGTACACTTGCAACACACAACAGATAGCACTTTTGAGGGCGGCGGTGATACTTTCACTAGTGGAGAGGGGACTTTTAAAGATTAAAGCGGTATGGGACGAGGTTTTTGAAGCGTATGCTCGGCAACTGCATTCTCATATGCTGTATGCAAATGAATTTAATTGGACTAAAATCGCGCAGATATTTGCATACAGTTATTTGCATACAGTGGAGACATGGGGCTACAGTGGACAACATAAACCGGCTGTCATACGGCTCCAAAGCGGTGTGGCACGTGGTTTTGAAGCGTATGCCACTGCATTTACGTTGGATATGCAAATTTGCATATAATACATCTAAATGCAATTTTAAACAGCTAAAGATGTCGCTCTCTAAGTATCTCAGAGATAAAACCAAACACTACGATTTTAAACAGTTATTTTCCATTATAACAAATTTCCTGATTATCTTATTCAAAACTTCCCATCTAAAACTACCGTAATCGAGTCCATCATGTTATTATGTCACATCTACCGTATAACTTCATCATTGTTACATAAATAGGAAATTATCTTTGACACCAAAAGAAAATATCATTCAAAAACACATAGCTTAACCAAAAAAATGCCCTCACTTGCGTAATTCACAAGGAAAACAATAGTATATGCTTTTAGTATAGGAATTAGCCATGGCCTAATCCCTTGCTTTTTCCCTACTGAGCTAATATAACGTTTGTTTCTCCTTTAATCTAGTTATCTAGTCTTCCTAATATAGTAGTACTTTCTTTATTTCCTACTTTTTTTAATATTTTCGAGGGATAAAAAGCTTTGAATTCGTTTTTGTTCTATTACGTTTTTTGAGCTATTCTAATCCTTATTGTAGCCAGCATAGTGCATTCAGGGTCATATTTGTAATGGGGTTTGCAAGTGTCTCAAGAAATCGGTGTGATTCTGTCAATACTACCGTATTTCTGCACGAAATCTGCATATATAATATGAAAAATAAAATAAAAAAATTCTCGTGTAGTTCCAAGATACGGTAAATTTTTTGATACTTGCAGGGAAAATCGACCATACTTGCAAATCCCCATACCAATAAAAACGTCACGAAGACTACATACAATGAACTACTTGATATTATAATAGTAGAATTGGAAAGTACAAAGTTGATACATTATTCAACAGAGGATTGCTTTATACTACAAACTGCATTCTACGGTTTTCAACCTACAGTACTCAACACGCTACCATGCATTATAAGAAACCTACAATTCATACAGTAGTATATCTAAGAGTGATCTACAATCCTCGCTGTAGCCATTCACTGTTTTTGTGGAAATAAATTCAAAAAAGAAAAGAAAAAGCCAACGAAAAGCCCTACTTTTGATCGCATTTCGTTGGTTTTTCATGCATGCAAAAACGTAAACTACGTTTAAATTTTAATTGTCATTTTTCCCTGCTGTAGCTGGGTTTAATCTTGTTTTATATACATAAAGAACTTCCAAAAAAAGGAAAAAGATCAAGCTGCACAAAAACAGGGGCAAAGTGACAAAATTGTATAGGGGGATTTGCACCAAAAAAATTACACGTTTTAGAACAAAAGTGCACGTTTAGCGCACATTTCTTTGCCTATGACCTACAACGCGAAAGTATGATGGTGCGAAGCGAAAAAATCAGGCGCGCCTCCCTTAGTCTCCGCGCTAGTGCACTCAGCACATTTGGCGAAAACTTGGCGAGTAAATGGCGAAGTCGCCGCACAATCCTCTTATTTGATTCTGCATATATTTTTGCTCCAGTTTCACTTCGCACCCCCCCCCCCCCACAGTTTCGTCCGTCAAAACCTCTGAAACTATACGGTCAATTAATGCGAGCGTTTGTTTACCTAACTAATTGGAAATATCGGCCGGTTTTTGAAACGCATCGTATACAACTGAATTCTTACTCTTTTTATGCCGAATTGTTTATTTGCTCGAACTTAGCTCGATGTTTTATTCTAATTTATTGTCGGTTGCATTGGCTGCATAAGAATGCTGATGAACTGGTGTGTTTCAAGACCCAGCCGGTAATTCGCTTTAAAGTCTATGATAGGATATTTTCTGTCAATCTATGCAAAAATCAGAAATATAATTTTAAATGGGCCTGATCCGTCAACCGTACCTAAACCTAAACAACTTGTCCATATTTGGCCCATTGAGCAAACAAGAAATGCAATTAATTGTTTTTGTTTTTCTTGCCGAAAAGAGCCAAATCACATGCAATAGGTTACTGTTTGAAATATAATACTGTTGTGGAAAAATAACTCAGCACGAGATGTTTAAGTGTTTTTTTTCTTATTTTTTTTTTTGCTCGACCAGAGGTTATATCGTTATATGATGCTCTATTATGCGTTCGTTTCATAAATTTCATTCAAAACGACGATTGCGTGTGCCCGCGTGAAAAACAGAAAAGAGTTTCATCGTTTCATGAAGAAAATGAGAAAATTGTGTAAGCTCAATGTTAATCTGGTATATGTAAGCTTAGTCATACGGTAATACTTAGCACTTTGAACTTTGAATAACTATTTAAATAATCTACAAAATGAAGCAAAACAAGATGACAAAATTTATGATGATAAAATTTCATAAAACTTTCATGTAATGTGGTTTCGTATGGCCGATTTTCCTTCCAAGTATAGAACAAAACTACCGTATTTTGGAA